>JAODAL010057757.1:0-22484 GCA_025379985.1 Phyllomedusa bahiana | reverse complement strand
GCATGTCTGAGGCAATAACTTTTAAATTTTCTGTGTTTGGACTGGTGGGCTTTTTTTTTGCGAGATAAAGTTGACGTTTTTTATTAGTATCTTTTTTGGGGGGGACAAGGCTTTTTGATCGCTTTAAATCGATTTTTTGGAGGCCAGGGTGAAGAAAATACTGCAATCCTAGTAGGTTTTTTTTTTTTATTTTTAAACAAGGCTCACCGTGCAGTATCCGTGATAAGTTAGCTTTACTCTTTGGGTTCGCTACAATTTTGGCGATCCCCCTATTTATATTTTTTTTTTTATGTTGAAGCACTTTAAAAAAAAAATAAGTGTTTTTAGTGTGTAAAATAATATTTATGCATCGCTATCTTCTGAGAGCTATACAGAGCTGTATAAGGACTTTTTTTGCGGGATGAACTGACGATTTAATTGGTACAACTTTGGCGTTTCTAGGAGTTTTTGATCGCTTTTTATTCCATTTTATGTGCTGCGGGATGAACAATAATCTTAATTCTATGATTGTTTTTTTTTTTTTTACGCCGTTCACCGTACGGTTAATTAACTGACAGATTTATAGGGCAGGTCTTACGCACACGGCTTTACCAAAATATGGGTATTTTATTTATTTTTGATCTTTTTTGGAGCGATTGGCTTGAAAAGGGGGAAAAAAGGGCGGGGGTACGTATTTTATTTTATTTTTCGTGTTTGTGTTTTACTTGTTTTTCACTTTTTTTACTTTTTTTCACTTTTTTTATTTTACTTTTCCCCTTTGGGGATTTTGAATGAGACATCTTTAGATCTCTCATTCAATTGGGAATCAGTGCATAGCTTGTTGCTATGACTGGTTCCTATGACAAACTGTCATCACGATCCCCGGGACTGCCCACAGGGCACGGCCGGGCATCGTGACGTCACAGACAACCCGGAAGGCATTCTCTGCCTTCCGTGCTGTCTGTCAGAGGGCAGGAGCTGCACAGATCGCCTGATCCGTGCGCTGCCGCCGCCGACAGAGACGCAGGAGGAGCGATTTTCCTGCGTCTCTCTTAGGTATTGCGGACCGATCGTCGCGATAATTAAGGGGTTAACCGCCCCCCCCCTCCCCCGGAGCGATCCGGGGTCGGGGCCGACGCTGCGGGATGTCAGCTGTAATATACAGCTGACACCCCGCGCCGATCGCGTGAACTCTGCTTTAGAGTTCGCGCGATCCTCAGGACGTATCCATACGTCCAGGTGCGTGAACCCCCAAACGACCTGGACGACCTAAGGTCGTTAAGGGGTTAATGTAGAGAAAACTGAATTCATTATCTTTCCACCTTCTCACTCCATCCCTCCACCTGATCTCTCCATCATAGTCAATGGCTCTACACTCTCACCGGTCCAGCAAGTCCGCTGCCTTGGATAATCATTGACTCCTCTTTGTCCTTCAAACCCCACATCCAAACCCTCACCTCTGCCTGCCGCCGCCACCTGAAAAATATTTCACGAATCCACTCATTCCTCAACCCTGTCACTACAAAAATGCTGATCCATTCCCTTGTCATCTCCCGCCTAGACTACTGCAACATCCTTCTCTGCGGCCTCCCGTCTAGCACTCTTGCTCCCATTCAATCCATCCTCAACTCTGCTGCCCGTCTTATTCACCTCTCTTCTCTTCAACCTCTCCCATCTGCCAATCCCTGCACTGGCTACCCATTGCCCAGCGCGTTAATTTCAAGTTACTAACCATGACCTACAAGGCTCTCCATAACCTCTCTCCTCCTTATATCTCCGCTTTAATCCCCAGATATCTCCCCTCACCCAACCTCCGCTCCTCACAGGACCTTCTTCTCTGCTCTCCTCTTATCAGCTCCTCACACAATCGCCTCCAAGACTTCTCCCGTACCTCCATCATACTCTGGAACTCACTCCCCAACAATCAGCTCTCCCCCACTTTCACCACCTCAAAAGAAACCCTGAAAACCTAATCTCTTCGGGATTGCTTATAAACCTATAATAACCCTGCTGCCCCTTAAAACCCTCCACAAATATGTTTGCCCCTCACCTTCTGTCTCTTCTCCCTTCCTGGTAGATTTGTAAGCCTTCGCGGGCAGGGTTCCCCTCTCCCTCTGTACCTGTTATTAGTCACAGATTGTCACTTTTTAAAATTGTTTTGATTTTATGTATGTAACCCCCTGAATGTACAGCGCCCTGGAATCGCTATAAAATAAATAATAATAATAATAACACGAAAACCCGTGATATCACAGTCAAGCTGTACTCTGCTACATCTGTATATTAGGGTGCTTTCACGGAGCACAGTTTTGGTGCAGTTTAGCTGTGCTCCAATAAAACTACCTTTATTACTAACAAGCTTCTTACAGTTGTCTAAATTGTTCAGAAAGGTGTTTCAAGTAAGCAATCAATTACTGTGTTTGAAGTCTTGTTGATTACATACGCACTAATTGATCACTCACTTTCCAAATAGTTTAGGTAAGTGAAAAAAGATTGCTGGTAATACAGGCAGTTAATTGGAGTACAGTTAAAACTGCACCAAACCTGCACTGTGTGAAAACACCCTTTCTGTGTATGTTATTGTCACACTACCACTAATGAGTTGATGTTTTTGTATGGATAAACTTTTTATTATCAAATAGCTAATAAAGGAAATTATATAATTACTTTTTTTTACTCTATATCATGAACTCTGCATTTTCTACTTGCTTCATAAAGACTTGTCAAGGTTTAAAAGGTTGCAGACATTCTTTTGAGTGAATAAAAGTTCACATTTACTTTCATTTCGGAGTGCTGCAGCGTCCCATATCTAGTCATTATCACCCACAATTCTTCCCAAAATTATAAAGTTGTAAATATTCAATCGTGATAAAGTAATCTTAAACAATAGTGTTATAATTTTCAGTTGTTTTTCTTTGTAAAATGTGTGCACTGCCAAAATTAGTCTCATTGTTTTTTTTGTTTTTTTTCAATGTGTTGCAGTTTAATTTAGCTAACCCCGCTGTGAGAACGCTTCAGCACAGATGGCATAAAAGATCACCTACTGTTCTAAAATCCCTTGATAGAAGACCATATGTGTGACTATTCCAACACAATGGGTGTTAAGTATGTCATCACAACAGAAATTATTTTAATTGTATTGCTTATTTGACATTATGTTTAATCGTTATCTGTATTTTACGGTCTCTTTGAAGCAATATACATCGACGCATGCTTTAATTTATTAGATAAGCTTTACAACAAATTAACAGAACTAATTATAACAAATATAACATAGTAATCACAATCTATAAATGATCAGTTTATCTCTAATTAGACTCTCTTCAAGGAAAACTATCATGATTGACTTTTATGATTGTAATTAGATGTAATCACAGTATGTTTTAAAGTAGGGTTATATACTGCATATTCTATAAACATATATATTTAGCAATGGCACAGTGTTTATTGTGTGAACTGAACTAGTCGCAGGTTTCTGCCACTAGAGGGTGTGAGACTAGAGACATACTGCAGATGCGCCACTGAGGACCTGGTCTCAGTGGGGAAAAGTCACCTATATTATGTCAGTAATGATATAGTACTGACACTTACAGTAGTGGCTAGAATAGCTGCTAGGCGGCTATGTATGGGGTGGCTTTTTTGGGACAGCCATAGTGTTGGGTGGGTGGCTGTCCCCGCATTCCAGGCCAGGTTTTGGGTATGTCTCTGGAGACCGATTAAAGGCCTCCCACTCCAGGGAATCAGGGAGCGTGGTCTGCTACCTGGCAGTGGAGCAGTAGTGGAGCTAGAGAGAGCTCTGGTCCCCCTGGAGGCTTGAGGAAAGCCACAAAGTATACAGTAAGAATACTGTGGTATGTGGTGCTGTGTGGTAGGCACAGACCCTGAGTAGAGAGGGACTGTTTATGTGAATCTAGTGGCTAGACGGCCGAGGGTTTTATTTGTGTTATGTTTGCTTTGTATGCTTTTCGGTGCTAATAAAACTGGCTGAAGCCAGGATAAACTGAAGCCTGTGTTGGAGTGCCAATCCGTTTTAACCAAAGCGGCGATCCGTGAGCTGAATGACCCCCGGGCCGAGCCAAGAAGGCGGCCGAAGGCATGTGAGGTGTCACATATGGTGGAGGATGCCATGGGCAAGGATTGGCACTAACTAACTGTGCACAAAGTGGTGCAGAAAAAATGCAGTTTGAATAGGACTGCTGTAATCTACATAGGACTGCTGAAATTTAGCTTTGTGAAAGCAAAGGTGCTTTTGAAGCGACACACCTGTATACAGACTGTTGCCTGTGTGGGAAGGCAGCCTCAGTGCACAGGAGAGTGTCTCTGGAGAGACAGTGGGGACAAACCCCAGTACAGAGACTGTGCTGTCTAAAAAGACTGTGTTGCTGGTGTCTGAAAATTTTTGTTTGCCATGGAGGAGCTGCTGGCCCAGTTGGTGCAGGCAACCGCCCAGCAACAAGAGATGAATAAGCTGTGGGCCCAGCAGTTTGCTAAGCAGAATGAGGACCATTTAAAGGCTATACAAGAAATGGAGAAAATGGCTGCCAACCAGCGAGAGGAGAATCAGAAGCTCCAAGCAGAGTGGGAGGCAGAACAGGAGGCGATAAAAGTTATCTCCAACCAGAAACAGCCATCTGGGAAAGGTGAACTTACCACTATCCAAGCGGCCTTGCTGGCTGGATGTCCAGAGGGCAAAGCAGAACCGATTGCTGCCAAGCGTAACCAGCCGGAATGGTGCAGCGGATGCCTGCAGGTGGACATGTGCATGAGAGGATGTCCCGTGGCGAGGAGGCCATATCGTCCACCCAAGAAGAGGCCCACTTCAGGAAAGATGGAGTTGCTGAGTGACCCGCATGCTGCCGTTGCCAGGGGCAACCATCTGAATCAGTTTGAGCCTATCACCGCCCAGCATGGGTTAACTGTGGAACTGCAGAGTAAGATGGATGCTGCCATTACCAAGGGCAACCCTCTGCGTCAACAGGAGCCTGCTATCTCCATCCAGCAGGGGGAGCCGTGCTGGAGGTGCCACAGAGCAGAGAGTTGTGCTCCTGGATTGTCTTCTCAGAAGGAGGCCAGAGAGGATACAGCTACAAGCCTGGGAGCTCCAGGTGGATGCAGCCCCACCCATGGCTGACATGGACAGTGAGCAAGAGGTCCAGACTGAGACCAGACATCATACCTGGTAAGACTGTTCCTGTTAGTTATGAAACGAGTTTTGAGACTGTCTATCAAGTCCAGGATGCATGTGGCTACCAGGGTGGGACTGTAGGTCATGTACATGATCTGTATGAGGACTTGGCTGGGCTAAACGGAGGCCCAAATATGCTGACAAGCCAGAAGAGTTCTGAGAGCAGTGGACTGCAGAGTCTGATGAACTTAATGGTTATGACATATATGCCATGGTGTATGTTGAAAATAACAGTATATAGCTAACCTGCCTGTGCACCATTGAGCAGGTCACACAGCCTGAGCAGGGGGAGGTTTCGCTGGAGTTAGCTCCAGTTACTGCGTCCTGTGTGAACCAGCAGCTAGAGTTACTTTAGCAGAGAGCTGCTCAGGTCTGACCCTGGAGATCATGGCGGTCAGGGCTCTGTGTGCAGTAACTGCAGAGTGTGAGTTAGCTTCTGCAGAAACGCCAGCCCCAGCTATAGAGCAGATTAGCTCAATGGCCCCTAGAGAGCATGCTAACTATGCAAGTAGCACAGCTGATGTGTGTCCTGTGAGGGATAGCCAGCAGTTGTGTTTGCTTCTGTTTGGTCCCATGAGAGATGTTTACCTGTGTTAATGGGAACTCTGTAAGTGTTTGACCTGATAGAGAAACAGCTTCCCAGGAAGGTGATTGCTCTGGTGCTGTGTATGAGGGCTCTACTACCATGCATGAGGAGACTATGAGTGTGCATGTGCTGGTTAGTTACCAAGGGGAAAAACCACTCTGTGAAGAGTCTCAGTTGCAGTGTGGGAGCGGATGCTGTAGTGGGTCAGTGGTACAGAGGACTGATGATATTGATTTTTCAAATGGGAGTCAGGAAAATACGTTTGAAAAAAAAACGTGTGCCAAGGCAGATTATGTGTGCAGCCCCGATCAGTGTATTACAGAGAAGGGGATCTGTGATCTGGATTATGACACTGCAGGGAATGAAGAGATATGTCAGGCTGGGACCTGTAGTGCAGCGGAGGTCACATGCTCTAATGGCTGCTGTGTTTCCAGTAGTTTTTACTGCAATAGTCACAAGGATTGCAGTGATGGTAGTGATAGGAAAAGTGAGCTATTAGACCTGGAAAAAAAGAGGGTTTGCTCAGGTGCCAGTGAGGGGCAGGGGAGAGTATTTGAACCCCCAGATGGTAAGGAAGTACCTGCTTTTGAGACGGTTGATAATTTTTCCCTAAAAGTTATGGAGGACAATGTTGGCAGTATCACAGAGGTGGTAGGTCCGGTGGTTTATGGCGACCGGCAGGTGGGTGCTATTAGCAGCCAGATGTCTGCTGCCCCTACTTTTAAAAATGTGTCTGCCATTGACTCAGTGCACAATGTGAAATGGATGATGTGCAAGATAAAGGAGTGACCCTGATAGAGGTTGAGTATTCTCCCTTAGAGACGGTTACAGGAGATGTGCAGGAAACATCGCCGCACATTGCTGCAGAAGGTCTGCTGCTAAACAGGGCCAGTAAACGGAGGTGTGAACAGGGGAATGTGTCACCGGACATTAATGAAAGGGCCATTGCAGTAAGGTCTGAACAGCGTTCTAGGAGAGGCTCTTTGGCTGAATGTGAAAAAACCTGACATCAGTGATAAGGTTGGTGATGGTACCGAGCATGTTTGCTGTATACTTTTTGCAGAGCGTACATGGGTTTGTGCCACTGGTGGTAAGTGGCTATGACCTGTCGGCTGCTCATTGTGGGATGAATGCGTGGGGGTGAGCCTACAGCTGAGCTATGTGTGGAAAAGGTTTGTCCCTGAGGATATGGAGAAGACGGATGCCCCTGTGTAGGAACTTTGACCCAGGAGGAAGGTACAAGGTGACAAAGTCCTACAGCCTTTTTCAAGGGGGGGGGGGGATATGTGACAGAGCGATCCCCGATAGTCGCAGGTTTCTGCCACTAGAGGGTGTGAGACTAGAGACATACTGCAGATGCGCCACTGAGGACCTGGTCTCAGTGGGGAAAAGTCCCCTATATTATGTCAGTAATGATATAGTACTGACACTTACATAGTGGCTAGAATAGCTGCTAGGCGGCTATGTATGGGGTGGCTTTTTTGGGACAGCCATAGTGTTGGGTGGGTGGCTGTCCCGCATTTCCAGGCCAGGTTTTGGGTTGTCTCTGGAGACCGATTAAAGGCCTCCCACCCCAGGGAATCTGGGGGGTTGGTCTGCTCCTGGCAGTGGAGCAGTAGTGGAGCTAGTAGAGAGCTGGTCCCCTGGAGGCTTGAGGAAAGCCACAAAGTATACATAAGAATACTGTGGTATGTTGGTGCTGTGTGTAGGCACAGACCCTGAGAGAGGGATCTGGTTTATGTGAATCTAGTGGCTAGACGGCCGAGGGTTTATTTGTGTTATGTTTGCTTTGTATGTTTTTCGGTGTAATAAAACTACTGAGCCGATAAACTGAAGCCTGTGTTGGAGTGCCATCCGTTTTAACCAAAGCGGCGATCCGTAAGCTGAATGACCCCCGGGCCGAGCCAAGAAGGTCGGCCGAGAGGATGTTGAGGTGTCACAATATATATTATAATATGTATTATATAATATATATATATATATATATATATATATATATATATACACAATGCATATATATAATGTTTTTCCAAACTGCAGCATATGCTATTTAGCACTAATATATGGGCTCACATACGTAGTATTATAACACAGAATGCCTTAATGTACATTAAATTGTTGTCAGTTATGCTTCTGTTTCATGTTCTTCTCAGTAGGTGGTAGGGGCCTATCCCTCTTTGCTATGGGGCCCTATTAATACCAGCTTCTTCTAATAACAGCTGATTGACAGTGGGAAAGGACACCAGTAGCAGTGGTTTCATGCACCCAAAAACCATGTCCACATACAGTGATATGATTCAACAGGTAAGCGGCAGTATTATCTGCAAAACCATGTAACCATTACTATTGACTGTTAACGGTGACACACTCCTGCAACTAACACTGCTATTTACTTGGAAAATCATGGGGCTATTATTAATATATTTAACAACCTTTCCCACTGTATGTTACTGTGGCTTGTGAGCACATTCAGCCACTGCTGAATGTATCCTAAATGATAGGGAGTTCGTTGTTCAGATTGAAAAAATCCATTTAACCTTTTTGAGCCAGAGGTGTCTAGACATTCTGCACTTTTGTTAGTTTGGGCACTTTTCACACTTTTGACATGTGCAAATAAAACTTGAGCTATAGAATAAAAAAAACATGCTAAACCCTCATACCCAGTAGATACCTGGACCATTGGCAAAACACCACCTATAACTTAATACATACAGGCGCCGTCATGCAATTTAGGTAGTTTTGAAAAAAAAAAAAAAAAGCATAGTTTTCTAAAAGTCTGAGCCAAGCAGAGAATTAGATTTGCAATACCTACTTAAAAGTTCATCCATTTATATTACTACCTGCAAGCTCATTTCTTCATGTAATCATAAGAACTAAATCTATATAGTTTTATTCATGAAATTAGAAAGAAAGTTATAAAATATGGAGAATATACAACTTGAAAAGTGTACCCCCAAAAGCCTATATATTTCCTGATAACCACAACTTGGTGATTGCACTTGCTATGGCATGCTATCGACAACCATGTCCACCCCATGTACTATTGTGATAAACAGGATTTTTTATTACGCATTAAACCTTACATTTGCATCTACACCTCACATGAAAGCAGCAGTTTATGAACAAAAACAATTAAAAATGATACATAAAGTATGTTTACTTGACCTTTTCTATGGTCAAACTCTGGTCCTATAACTCCTCTGTCAAAAGCAATTTGATTTGCATGTTTTCTGCACTTTTTGGGACTAACTTCTGGATGAATATCTATTGGAACTAGTTTTAAAGGTCATTTTGTTACTTTGAAAATATTTTTTGTGCTCTACTCTATTACTTGAAAGTGGTCCCTAACTCTAGGTTGCACCAGTGTTTGCTTCACTACCGCTCTAGAGTTAAACAGTTCATTACAAGTTTAACACCTTCTTTCCATCTACCCTTTCATTTTACTGGATATGAGCATTGGACTCCTACGTGATTAGTTGGTCATTTGTTTATTGGGGTGGGAGGTTTTAGAATGTCTGGTTGAAGAAGCTCACCCTTTCATAAGTTTATATTTCCGATTGTTTATTCCATAGACAAAAACATTTCCTGTTTATTTCTTTTCTCTTGATGGTAATGTGGCACCAGATACTAGATTGCAAGGAAGGTACTTTCTGTGTCCTGTTTCTCTTTACTGTCTGTCTTTCTCTATCCCTTTTTATATTTTTTCTTCTATTCCCACCATTATTCTATTATGTTAAAGTCTTTTGACACCAAGGGCGACATGTATGATCGGAGTTTGCGCCTGTTTTCAGGCATATACTGCGCCTCACAGTGCTGGCTCCGCTGTCAGACATAGTAAAGCGCTGTTAGGCGCAACCTTTGCCACTTTTTAATGCGCCTAACACTTTTTAATGCGCCTAACATGCGTGCAGTGGGTGCGCTGTGGGCGTTCTGGGGCAGGACGCGGCAAATTCGAAAAATCCGAGGCGTCCGTAAATACATCACCAAGTCAGCCTAAAATACAGAACAAGTAGCTTAGAATGGCTACCAATGAGAAATCCGGATGTATTTACGCTCGTAAATACGGACGTAAATATGTCTGGATTTTCCATTGGTAGCCATTCTAAGCTATTTGTTCATTATTTTAGGCTGAGTTGGTGATGTATTTACGGACGTAAATACGTCCGAAAATACGTCCAGAACTAAGCCCTGGGAACATAGAAATCCTGCTTGGAGAACCACAGGTCCCAGCCAGACCTGTGCTGTGCTAGCTCTTGCTGTACATATAAAATATAAAAAAAGGTGAAAGAAGAACAAATACATCTTCATTTTTTATTAAAAAAGGACCAAAATTAACATCTGTACAACATCTGCATTGGCTTATTTAATGTAAAATTAGTTGAATTCTCTCCCTTTTTTTAAGACCTTTTCTACCTGATATTTCTTTCTTTTGAGATCTTATATATATACAGGCAGTCCCCGACTTACATCGTTTCGACTTACATCCGTCCCCTAGTTACATACGGAGACTTTTGGGGCATGGCTGGGTTTGCTGACATCACACACTGAGTCATGCTCCATAATAACCAAGTGCCAGCATGTCACAGCAGCACATGAGATACAGAAATTGAGGTAAAATCTTCTAAACAGGGGCACAAATAGCAAAACAAATGTAAAAACTGTTCCCTGCACTATCCAAAACAGAAAAAAAACCATTTCACTGGAGTTAAATTTAATAAATATACCTGTTCCGACTTACATACAAATTCAACTTAAGAAAAAACCTACAGTCCCTATCCCGTTTGTAACCCGGGGACTGCCTGTATTTGATTTCATTTTAATTGATCAACTTTTTCTATACATTGCAATGGATTTTATTCAACTTTGATTTTTCACTTTATTCATTCATTCATTCATTCATTTCAAAGACAACTCTTTTTGCTATTCACTAACATGTTTAATGATTTTTCACTGATTTCCAGCCTGTCTCGAATTGTAATACATGTTAGGCGTATTCCTTCTGCGCCTAAGTTCCCCGCAATGCGCCTCACACACTGGCGAGGCGCAGGGAACTTTACACCGTATATATGAGCGCACCTCGGGTGCGGAAATTAAGGAGGCGCAGCTTTTACTAAAAATCACATGAAAACGGGTGCTCCGACGCTGCGATCTTCATACATGTCGCCCCAAAAGCCTAAAGAAAATAAAAGACAATGTCATGGAGCATGTCGCAACCCCTACTCCGGGATGTGGCTGGCCCCGCTCTGTGCTGTTCTCACATATACTCACCCAGCCGCGCTCCTGCTTCCCGACCCCGCTGTTCTCATGCTGCATCTATTAAGATCGCTGGAGCTAAGTCACAGGCAGAAGAAGGGAGCTTCTTCTGCATGCTCTCGGCGAGCAATGGCACGATCCTACCAGACAGCCCGGGAGTGTAATAAATATTGTGCATTGTGGGCATGGTGATTGACTGATTTGAAGATCATTCATACAACTCCCCTATGGAGAAGTGAAAAAAGTGTAAAAAAAAGTTAAAAAAGTGAAATAAAAACCGAAAAATAAAATGAAAACACATACACCGCGCTTTTCCCCTTTACAAATGCCAATCGCCCCAAAAAAGATAAAAAATAAATAAAGCATACATATTTGGTATCGCCGCATGTGTAAAAACCTGCCCTATAAATATGTCATGTTAATTTACCCGCATAGTGATTGCAGTTAAAAAAAAATCAAAGAATTTTAGTTCATCCTGCAGCACATAAAAGGGAATAAAATGTGATCAAAAGCTCATATAAACACCACAGTTGCACCAATTAAAGCGCTTCAACATAACAAAAACTATATAAATTGGGTATCGCCACAATTGTATCAACCCACAGAGTAAAACAAACTTCTCACAGATACTGCACGGTGAGCACTTTTAAAAATAAAAAAACAGTACTAGGCTTGCCATATTTTCTTCACCCCACCTTCCAAAAAAACAGATTTAAAACTGATCTAAAAACCTTGTACCCCAAAAAAATTATACCAATAAAAATTTAAACTCATCCCGCAATAAACAAGCCCCTACACATCTTCGTACAGAGAAAAATTAAAAAGGTATGGCTCTCAGAAAATGATGATTCAGAAATGTGTTTTCCTATTTGAATAAAAGTTTTTATGTTATGTAAAAGCAGTAAAACATAAAAAATAAACAAATTGGATATCTCTCCTGTACAAAGCTAGGATGCCATTTATACCACATGGTGACCGCTGTAAATAAATAAAAATAAAAAACACTACCAGGATTGCCGTATTTTGTTCAAAACACCTCACAACAACTTTAATAAAAAGTGATCAACCCGTCAGATGCACCCCTTAATGGTACCAATAAAAATGTCAACTGGTCCCGCTAAAAACAAGCCCATAATGAGCTTCGTATACAGAAAAATAAAAAAGTTATGGCTGTCAGAATAGGACAAGATAAAAATGCTATTTTTTTATAGACATATTTCTATTGTGTAAAAGTAATACATTATAAGAAACCATATAAAATGTATATCATTGTAATTGTACCGACCAGCATAGTAAAGTTATCATGTCATTTATACTGCACCGTGAACGCTGTAAAATTGAAACCCAAAAAGCAATGGCGGAATTGCATTTTCCCCCTCATTTTCATAGCCCAATGCAAAAAAAAAAAAAAAACTATGGAACACCTGTGCACCCAAAATGCACAATACACCGCTAGATGAGATCTATGAGGGATTTTGAATCCAAAGTGTGTTGGCTTATTGAAGGTTTCACCTGCTCTGGTACTTTGGGGGCTTTGCAAATGTGACAAGTCACTCACCAAAGTCTGCATTCCAAAAGCCAAATAACGCTCCCTCCCTTATAACCCTGCCATGTGCCCAAACAGCAGTTTACACCCATATATAGAGTACTGCTAAACTTGGAAGAAATTGTGTAACAAAATTTGGTTTGCTTTTTTTCCAGGATTCTTTGCAAAAATGTAACATTTTCAGCTAAAATTTAAGATTGTTGGGGAAAAAAAGTCTTCATTTTCACAGCCTAACGCTAAAAAAATGTGTGAGACACCTGTGGGGTGAATATACTCACTATCCACCAGTATATATTCCTTAAAGGGTTGTAAATTAAGTAATAAACATTTACACTATTCATCATTATTAAAAATTCTGGACCGATTTTGTTTTAGCTGCTCCTTTATTGATCCACTGTTTACAGCTCGTCTCCAGGGGATACGATCGGGACTGAGAGTTCCTCCCTCCTGGTCAGACATGGTCAGACATCACCTCTCCTCTCAGGCAACTAATGAGTGTTCAATCCCCATGTGCTGTCATTCTACTCCTGTCCTCTGTTCTCCTCAGTCAAACAGTGCAAATAAATTAAAAAAAGAAACCTCAATCAGGTATGTGCATTGATAAAGAGAAATAAAATCCACAGGTTTGGTTCCTGAAGGGATTTGAACCGAGGACCCTTGTGCCTGGAGGCAAAAGTTTTACCACTGAGCCCTTTAAAACTACTGCATTTTTTTACATAAACAGCCCTTTCTTTGACTAGAGAGGGAAAAGGGCCTGGTGATGCCCCGCGGGCCACTATATGAAATTAAAAAATACACACACCCCCTTTGGTAACGAAATGAAGAGCGGAGCAGGGGTATGAAAAGCTTGTGACAAAAACCCTTTAAGATGTGTTTTTTTAAATATTAGGTCTTTTTAGGGGTTTTTATTGTTTTAAACCCTTGGGTGCCCAAAAACCTGTGGTCCCAAAAATAAAATTTGTAGTGAAAATGAGCCCCAGGTCAGTGGTGCTCCTATTTGAGGCTTGTATTGGGCTAGGGATACTTGGGTTTTGAAAACGGCTTTTAAAAATTATTAAGTGTTTCCCTGGTCACTTTAGTTTTTTTGTTGGATAAAAATTTTTTGGTGGTTTTTTCATAATTTGCTTTAATTTATCAATACCTAAGGGGGTTAAATAGACTTTAAGGACTTTTTTTGAATACTTAAAGTGTTCCCAATTTCTTAGATAAAAATTTTCATTTTGGGGGTATCTAAATGCGGCCAAAAAAGGGCCACTCGAATGGATGGCCCTTTTAAAAATGGTATTGAAATTTTCCCTTTAAAAAATTTGAAGATTATCTAAATTTAAAAGGGCCCCCTAATGTCATAAAAAATATTTAAAAATGATGCCACCCTACAGAAAACATATGGTGATGTAGTTAAATTTTTGAAAAGAAGGGATGTTTAAAAGCGAAATTTTTAAAGTTTGAAAATGGCACTTTTTCAAATTTTTCACAAAACTTTGATATTTTTACAAAATAACAGGGCTTTTTTTGGGCCAAAATTTTTATGACTTAAAGCACAATGTGTCATGAGAAAACATTTCGAATCACATGGTTTGGTTTTGTGTCAAAAAGTTATTCTCACATAAAGTGCCAAAATCAGTTTTAAAAAAAGGTGGTAAGGGCTTAATCTAAATTGCTCTAAATCCTATAAACCTATTATTAAAGGCTCAGCTTCTCCCTTTATAATTCTGCTCTCAGATAGCATGCATAAACTTGAAAGGTAGGAAAAACTTATTGGTGATGAGGTAGTTTCTTGCAACTGCCTTAAATCTGGACGTCAGGCCATGCTAAAAATGTCGTTTTATATTGAAAATTATAAAAAAAGAGAAAAGACCTTAAAATTTATAAACATTAAAATTCATAAAATACTTTATTGGTACATGACAAAAAAAAAACTAATTAGGATGGCGAATTTCCAAAAATTCGGGTTCGGTCACTTTGCCGAAATTTTTTTGCAAAATTCGTTTCGGTCCGAATTACTTCGGCCAAATCACGTTAAAAAAAAAAACTTTTCCAGGCTGCCCGAGCCGCAGGGTGCTGTAGAAGTTTTGCCTGCTTAAATATGCAGAGGGAGTTTGGTTTGGTTTCTTTTAAGTTGTGTTTTAGGTATTTTACACCACTGACTGCCCCCGGCCCTTGAACGTTACTTAAAATGCCCCGGGGACCCTTTGGGGGCAAAAACTGCCCAAAAAAACTAAAAAAGCGGGAAAACGTAGCCTGAAAAAAAAGTCATGGCAGCAAAAGCGGGAAATTTAAAAACAAAATGGGAAGCTCGGGTAAAAAACCTTTAGTGACGGGGGAAAGTGTGGGGGGGACGGCGGCCCCCACGGGCAGCATGAGGTCAGACAGTGGCACAAGACTTTCTGGAAGGGGCCCAAAAATTTACCGGGCCCCCAGGTGGCACAATGAAAATTTGTGGGGGGTCAGGGTTTGGGCAGCTAGAATGGGGTTTCGGCATTTGGCACAATGACAAATTTCTGGAGCTGGCAAAAAAGGAGTAGGCCAAAGAGTGGTCCAATGACACAGTGTGGAGGGCCGGCAGGAAAAACAGCAGCACCCATAAGGTCAGGACAGGGGCCAAATGAAAACAGTGTGGAGGGCACGGCAGCGGGCCACATCAGCAGCATGAGGTCAGACAGTGGCACAATGAAAAATTTTGGAGGTGGAAAAAAACAAGAGTAGGCCCCAGTGTGGGGGGGCACGGCAGCAGCCACGGCTGCAGCAGGGGGGTCAGACGTGGCACAATGCCCACAGTGGGGAAAGGGCTACGACAGGAGTACAGCCAGCAGCATGGGGGTCAGGGGAGTGGCAAAAATACTTTTATGAAGGTGGAAAAAATATTTATTAGGCCACAGAGGGGGCCACAAGGGACTGAGGGGAGGCCCACGGCGGAAAGCGAATGGGGGTCGGACGGGTGGAAACAATGACGGGAGAGTGGAGGTGAGGGCCCAGGGAGCAACAGCATGAGGTAAAAGTGGCACAAAAGAAAATTCTGGAGGTGGCAAAACAGTACCAGGCCGCAGAGTGGCCAATTGGGCACAGTTTTGGTGTCACGGCCCAACCCGCAGCAAACGATGAGCCATAGAGTGGCAAAAAATGCAGAGTGTTGGGGGTGGGGGGCAAAAACCAGTCCCTGGTTTAAAAAAAGGTGGAAAGGAGAATTTGGGGAAAATATCAGCGAAAGTGTGGCATCAGGGGGTGGCGGGGATCGATTTGTGGCTGAGGCAGGTAGTTTGAACCCCCGACTGACGCCTAAGGCATTGGGTTTTGTGGAAATCCCGGCCCAACCCCGCCCGATTCATCTTGCAAAAGGTCAGTCGTTCAAAATTTTTCCCCCGGAAAAAGGGGTTCTCCCTTTGGGGTAACGATGGCCCCCGCCCATGGGAAAACCCGCTCTGATCCACACTATTTGGCCGGGAAAGGGCAGCTTTCCCCCTGCAAAAATGGCAAGTTTTCGCCCAATCCAGTTTGGGGTGACAGTTTGTCCCGCGGATCTTCTAAAATGGGGTGGCCCGAGTTTTCCCCCCCCCCCCCCCCCTTCCCCCCCCCCCCCCCCGTAGGCCAAACCTGTTGGTTAGGGAAAGTCCATGTCCTGCTGCTGTGTGCTGGTGGGGCTGCCCCCCCTCCCCTAAGGGGGGTGAAGGAAAACTGCTAAATTTGTGGGCTCCAGAATTAGGTTAAAGCTGAAAGGAGTGGTACTGTCCTAAAAAACCCCCCCCCCTTTCCCCCGCAGCCGGGGAGTAGTCCCTGAGCGCCCGGGAAAACCCCCCGGGCAGACCGGGCGAGGAGGGCGATGCCCCACATAGGCAGCGGGGAAATGATTAGGAGGGGTTTCCTATAGTTATTTGTTTTGTTTCCCTTCAAAAAGCTGGGAAAAAGGCTCCCATTTTGGGGGGGTTTGCGAGGGGGCCCTTGGGTGTGAGAGCCCAAAAAAGTCATCCTCTGCCCGGGTGTGACTATTGGCTTTTCACTAGCCGGAAATTTTAAACATGTGGGGACATCTGCCCCAAAATGGGCCCGAGGGGCTACCTGCCCCCATTTCCACTGTTTTACTGCCCCGGTTTCTTGGGGGTTTTTTGCCTGTCTTTCCTATCTCCTCACCTCCCCCCCAAACTGCTCCTGCTCCTCCTCTTTGGGCACCTGGGGAGAAAAATTTCCCCTCATTTTTCCCGGGCAATGCTTTGCCCCCAATTTTCTTTTTCCCCCTCCTCCTCCATTTCAGTCCCCACCGGGGCTAAAGTGGCCACGAGATGTAGTCGCCAACATCTCCCCGGGCCCCGCCCCGACGGAAATTTTTTAAACATCTGTTCCAGGGAAAAGAAGCAGGGGGAAGGGGTTATTCTTTCCCGTTTGTCCTGGGGACTGACAAAATAACGTGGGCCCCCTCGAAAGGCCTAAAAAACGGGGTTTTACGCAGAGCTTTCCCTGGCTGAATCAAAGTTACACAGGGGAAAATTCTTTTCTGCCCGGGTCATTTAAAAAATCGTTAAGGCCTTTCTCTGTTCATTTCAGTCGGTCCCAAATGTGCAGGCCCGGAAATTTCCCCGGGGGGAAAAAAAAAATTTCGCTATCAGAGCGTGTTGGGGGAGGGCCCTTTTGCCCCGCTGCAAATCGAGGAGGGTTTTTCCCGGCTTTGTACGAATGGATAAAATGCAAAGACAGTTTCCTGGCCATTTTTGAATGTTCTGAAAAATCGGTGGAAGGGCTTCAGGAACCTTTTTTTCAACCCGATTGAAACCCCCGTGCGCCCCAGGGCGCATGGACCATCCCTCCCCGGGTGGCACGCGGGGCACCCTTTTTTCTCCCCTTTTTCCGTCACCCTGGTTCCCATTTGCGTTGGCGCGGAGGGGAAAGGCCCCCAAAAATCGATTTTTTGCCCGATGACGCGGAGCAAATTCCTCCCTTTTGTGATTCGTTCGCCGAGGGAAGTTGGTGTAGAAATTTGGGGGACACCCCTGTGCCCTACCAACATGTGGTATGATGGAGCGTATTGTGGAGGCTAGTGGTGGTGGTGGGGAGGAGGAGGGGGCGGAAAATTGGCGCGGAGAAACAAATTTGGGGCAACGTGGAGGAGAAAAAAAAAAGGGGTCTCCTGTCCAAGTTGTTTGGGGTGCCGGGCAGGAAGCCATTCACCCAGTGGGCCCTAAAGGACATGTATGGCCCTGCGTAAGGGGGGGGTTTCCGCTCCCGGGGTCCCCGCTGACGGTTTTACCCCTTTGGAAAAAAAACCGAAAAAGCTCCCAAGGGGCTGGACCCACTTTCTGTTTAATATTTATGAAGTTTTCTGGGACTGCCTTTTTGGAAAAGAAATTACGGCTTTGGGAAATCTCCGCCGGGAGGAGGACCACCAAAATCCCGAGCCACGGTTTTTTCCCAGGCCCCCGGGGGTGGTGACGTGCATGTGTTGGGGAGGGCCGTTGTGGGCCCAAAGTTTTGCTCCCCGGCCCCGCTTTTTCCCTTTTTGCCCACAGATTTTTAAAATACCCAAAATTTTGGCTCCCCCGGTTGGGCTTAGCAAAAGAAAATGCCCCACCCCCGAGTAGCTGATTTTACCGCCAAGCTCCGCAATGGTGACTTTCTGCCCCCCGTGCCTCGCTGAGCCCCCGTGCCGTCTGTCTTGGACCTGCGAAGGGGTTTTTACCCCCTGGCCCCCTTGGCTCCCGACCCCACACGGCCCGCTTTCCCTGCTGACTCACGGGGCCCCCAAAACCCCACTTGGGCTGCGCTGCTGCCTGACGCCCCAAACTGCGCCCCCTTCTCCTTTACGATGATGAAGCCCCTTTTCACCCGGTCCCCAAATGCGGTCGGCACCCTCATATCTATTTGTGTTTCATCGGCACTATGTCCTCATCACCCGGGCTTTTTGGGTTTTTTAAAAACCCAGGCCCGACCTCTCACCACATTTACCCCCCATGCCCCTCTCACATCTTTCCCTTTTCGCCCACTGCAAGGGAAACCGGGGATTTGGCCCCCTTTCTTCGCTGCCAAGTAAACTGCTGACTTTCCCCCTCCCAAATTGTTATCCTGTATATAGTGGCGTGGCCAAAACCAAAAAGTAGACCCCGGCTGAGGGAATGGAGGGGGGCAGAGGCGGGGTGAGGGAAAAGGTGGGGCCGCTGACCCGCTCCCCCGGGGAAAGCCAATAAGTGTTGTGTCTGAGGTTCCCCCCGACCTTGGCTGGGTTTTCCGATGTCATCTGGGAGGAAGGGATGACCTATCAACCCAAACAAGAAAACCCCTTTGGGGTTTCTGAACAACACCCCGGCCCCTAGAAAGACAGCGGAGTTGTGGCCTCACGAGTGAACCCCCCCGCTGCGAGTCCCCCTTTTGTGCTGGGGACCCCGGGGGCCCCCTTTTAGAAAAAGTTTGTGCACTGCCACTCGCAGTTGCCCGAGCCTTTCCACCTCTCTGTCTGACATCCCGTTTGTTCTAAAAAGTAAAAGGGCACTGTTTATGAAGCTATTGTATATTTATAAATATACACCCCGTTTTTTTACTCCCAAAGAACCAGTAACAAGCCTTTGGGGAACCCTTGGGGTAAAAAATTGCGCTCCAAAAAATGGCCCGGAAAAAAAATTTTTTTTGTATTGTGTCGTTTACATTAAAAAGGGGGGTTTTTCTTAAAAGTAAAAGCACAAACAGGGTTAATTAAACCCTTTGTTGGGGAATTATGCTACAAGAAAAAATGTATATATTTCGGTGTTGAAAAAGGGCGGGTTTTTTTTTGTCAGAAAAGCAGCCCAAAAAAAACGCTTAATTAACCCCCGGATGTTTAAATTGCGCAATAGAAAAAAGAGCCACCAAAAACTAGTAGCTTTGTAGCGTGGTTTCAAAGGCGTAAATTTTCCCAGCCACACAACAAGAGATATAAAATTTTAATTAAACCTTTTTCTTGTGAATAGGGGTACCAAAAAAAAAAAAATAATTTGGGGATTGAAAAAGGGCGGGGTTTTTTTTTTGTCAGCACAGCAGCAAAACAAAGCTTAAATTAAACCCCCGGATGTAAATTTTGGGAATAGAAAATTTAGCCCCACAAACTGTAGTTTTTGTAGCGTGTTTCAATGGGTAATTTTTTTACGCCACACAACAAGGGGGAAAAAAATTTTAATTAACCTTTTTTTTTTTTGTGTTTTTTTACCAAAAAAAAATTTTATATATTTTGGCCCTTTTTAAAAAAAGGGGTTTTTTTTTTTCCCGCAAAAGCAGCAAAACAAGCTTAAATTAAACCCCGGGTTTTTAAATTGCGCAAAAGAAAATTTAGCCCCCACAAATATTTGCTTTGTAGGTGTTAAAAAGGGTATTTTCTTCGCCAACAACAAGGGGTTTAAAAAATTTTAATTAACCTTTGCTTGTGAATTAGGGGTACCAAAAAAAATATTTATATTTGGCGTTGAAAAAAGGGTTTTTTTTTGTCAGCACAGCAGCCCAAAAAAAAGCTTAATTAACCCCTGGTGTAAAAATTTTCGCAATTTGAATTTAGCCACCACAAACTAGTAGCTTTTTTTTGGGTTTACCAAAGGCCCTATTTTTAAGCCCACCCCAAAAAAAAGAGATAAAATTGTTTAATTTTCCTTTGCTTTTTGAAAATTTGGCTACCAAAAAAAAAAAATATATATTTGGCGTTGAAAAAGCGGTTTATTTTTGTTTAGAAAACCAGCAAAAACCGCTTAAATTTTTTCCCCTGGGGTAAATTTCGCAAAAAGAATTGAAAACCACCACAAACTAGTAGCTTTGTAGGGGTGTTACAATGGTGTATTTTTAGGGGCCCCACAACAAAAAAGATTTAAAAATTTTAATTAAAATTTGCTTGTGAATTAGGTACCAAAAAAAATTTTATATATTTTGGGGTTGAAAAAAACGGGTTTTTTTTTGTCAGCACACCCGCCCAAAAAAAGTTAATTTAAAAACCCCCCGGATGTAAAATTTTCGAAAAGAATTGAGCCACCACAAATAGTACTTTGTAGCTGGGTTTCAATGGGATTTTCTTTTTTTCGCAAAAAAAAAAAAGAGATAAAATTGTAAATTTAAATTTTCTTGTGAAAATTTGGCTACCCAAAAAAAAAAATATATTTTGGGTTGAAAAGGGCGGTTTTATTTTTGTAGCCCCACCAAACAAAAACCAACCCGGGGGGGTTTTTTTTTTTTTTTTTTTTAATTTTTAAAAAAAAAAACCTTTTTTTTTTGGAAAAAAAAAAAAATTTTTTTTTTTTTAAAATTTTTTCGCAATTGAATTTAGCCACCCCAAACTGTAGCTTTGTAGCGTTTACAATGGCGGGGGAAATTTTCTACGCCACACAAAAGAGATAAAATTGTAATTTAAACCCTTTTCTTGTGATTTTGGCTTCCAAAAAAAAAATATAAAATTTGGCGTTTAAAAAAAACGGGTTTTTTTTGTCGCACAACCGCAAAAAAAAACGCTTAATTAACCCCCCGGGTGTAAATTGCGCAATTTGAAAAGAGCCACCCCCAAACTTTGTTGCTTTTTTGTAGCGGGGTTTCAATGGCATTTTCTACGCCCCAAAACAAGTGATAAAAATTTTAATTTTAACCCTTTTCTTGTGAATTAGGCTAAAAAAAAAAATTTTATATATTTGGCGTTGAAAAAAAAAAGGTTTATTTTTTTCAGCACACCAGGGAAAAAAAAACGCTTAATTAACCCTGGGTGTTTAAAATTTCGCAATTTGAATTGAGCAGCCAAAAAAATAAGTGGTTTTTTTTGTTTGTAAAAAAAGTGTTTCTTTAAAAAGAATAAAACAGGGAAAATGGCTTGATCCCAATTGGTATTGTTTTTAATGCCCGCTGCAGTGGGCGCACCCCTGGATTTCAGATCCCCAAAACCCCCCAAAAAAAACGAAAAAGAAAAATTCAGAGAACAGTCTCTGAGACAAGCTGAGACCCCCAACCAAAAAACGCTGTGTAAAAATCAGTTCTTCGAAAGGCGCTATCACCCCCGCAGCCCCCTTTCCCCGTCGTTTCAGTGAGGGGGAGTTTTGAGCCCCCCCAAAGGGGGCGTCGGTCTTTATAGTGCGGTGACGTCACAGAATCCCCCCGGGCTCTGATTGGCTTCATCCTGCCCCATGTCATGCAGGCTATGCCCCTTTTTTCCCCCAAAAAGGGGCTTTGCCCCATGTAGCGCCATGGCTCGGGAGCCTTTTTTTCAATAAAAGGGACATTTGGTTTTACCCCAAGGGACCCCCAAAATTCGACTTCGTTTTCCCAACCCAAGTTTTCCTGAAATTCTAAAAGAATTTTCCCCTTTTTTAGAAAACGTTTTGCCCATTCTACTAAAAATTTATGAAAAAAGGGGAAAATATCCCAAAGTAGTTAATCGTAATGAGGTGTATCGTAATAAATCACAACAATTCTTTTATATGACAATAATTACATACCAGGGGCACAAAGTAATAGTCAACAGTAATAAGAAAGTATTTCCAAGTTAAAAGTATATTCTAAGTGAACACAATCCTATATATCACTCTAGACCAGAACATAAGCCCATTATAAAGTCACACATAAAAGAATGCTGAATACTTATAAAGAGTTAGCTAACCATATTGTATGTACCGTATATACTGAGTATAAGCCGGGTTTTTCGCCCAAAAAATGAGCCCGGAAAAAAATCTTTCCCCGGGGTTTAACTCGAAATCCCCTGTCGGCGCTAAAGGGGGTGCGATTGGGGCCCGGCGCCGACAGGGGCTTCGCTATATGCGGGCTCCCGGGAGAGCATATAGCTTAATTTCCAAGTAAAAGCGCACAGTGTCCAGGCGCCTTTCGCTGGCCCCGGGGATTGTCCCCATCCCCCTTTACCTAAGGGGACTCCTCCCCGGGGGATATAGGTGAAGGGGGTACCCCCCCTGCGGGGCAAAGGCGGGGGCTCCGTGCTCCGCAGTGGGGGGGGTTTTCCCCCCCTT
>JAODAL010057756.1:0-22484 GCA_025379985.1 Phyllomedusa bahiana | reverse complement strand
ACAGTATTTATACACGGGGAGGCTGAGACATCTGGGAATGGCACATTGGGCTCTATTATTGAGAATATCGGTCACTGCTTGGCACAAGTTTGAATGAGATGAAACTGAAGCTTTATTCCATGGATGGATGAGAGGAGTCTGGATGTGTGACTGCCACAGACACAGAACAACCCAGTATCATCAGGAGGAAACCAGGGCTGGTATCAGTGATCTGTGGTGACCCAACACCAGGCCATGGCAATACAGCAGATTCCAGGTGGGCTGACAGGGTCCGGGCCACTGTGCCATCTCGGAGGACCAACCGGGACCTGGTGATTCCCCCCTGGTGGACTCCAAGTCCCAGTGCATGTTTTCATATATATGAGCACCCATGGGACGTGCATACAACAGAAAATATGGCAGGTTAAGGAGCGATGTGCCCTTTCCCTCATCGACCAGTGGCACAAGCAAGACAGGTCGCAGCAGTTGCAAATGTGACCGGACACCTGGGTAAGGTCACACAGACCAGCAGAGCTGGCGGCACGATATGATGATGTCAGGGGAACTGGGAGAGGTGAATATTATTTTTGTTTGTTTTTAATAGGGGTCCCTGTATACCTACCTACTACGGGGAGACTGTATATACTTACCTAACTACTGGGGGTCATTATATACCCATTTACCTACTGGTTGGAGGTGCTATGTACCTACCTAATGACTGGAGGGTGGACCCATATACCTACCTAATGACTGGGGGGTGGACCCATATACCTACCTAACTACTGGGGGAGGCCCTATATACCTACCTACTACAGGGAGACCATATATACTTACCTAACTACTGGGGGTCATTATATACCCATTTACCTACTGGTTGGAGGTGCTATGTATCTACCTAATGACTGTGGGGTGGACCCATATACATTCTTAACTACTGGTTGAAGGCGCTATGTACCTACCTAATGACTGGGGGTGGACTCATATGAATATCTAACTACTGGGGTTATGCGTCACAAGGTTACCTCTCTCATAGAGTTCCTCCAGTACAGCCTGCAGGCCAGGAGTATCAGGACGCTTCCGTAAGACATACAGACTGACCCACAATGCTGTCACAGCTTTCCTGCCAAGGTCAAATATATCCTGAAGTAAAATCCGGGCCAATGTTCTTCTATCATTTTCTAGACTCAGATATTTCTAGAAGACAAATATCGCACATAAAGGTCTTTACACAAACAGACATAATACAAAGGGTTAATGTACAGTTATTTCAGGGCAGTCTCCTATAATGTGCTGGGAGAAAAAAAGAGAGAGAATTCACAAGAACTAATGTGATTATTCACTACAATCTAATGCCCCTTTATGTATCTGTGGAGGGGGGTAAATACTCCACCTAGACTTTCGGGGGGTTCTCTATTGTATATAGGCTCCACCTTCTGCTAAACTGGAAATAGCTCCAGGTTGTACGATATAAAGCACAATTGAGGTTCTTGGAGACGGCAGGATGGCCACATGGACTAAGCTGTTCCTATAGCACATGGCGCATTTCTATGTAACACGGGCTGTTCTCGTCCTCTCACCTCAGCAGCGACACCTCGGGACTGCAGCTGACTCAGGAGTGGAATAGGACTCAAGTTCTCCACAATGTAGAGCAGATCATCCCGGAAATATTCATATGTCATCCTCAGCACATGGTCCTGATACTGACAAAGCTCCTGGTGAAACCGCCGGGTCTCATCATCTGGGGGAAAGAAGGAGACACAAGAATGAAGCCAGAACATAAAAAAGCAAAGAGGGCCCTTTATGTGTGATATTCCAGTCCTAGGTCCACTAATGAGGAATTCACCCCCCTGTAATTTACCAGCACAATTAGGATGGATTCCCATAACCGTGAACATAAAGATAGACCTTAATAAAGTTCTATGACCCCAATGGCCCCAGATCTCAGAGGAGCAGACTTGTATTATATTGCCCTTTAATAAAACAGAATATTATGTATAACAGATGCACTTTAGTAGAGGGTGATTCTTATCTCTGGGTCAGCTTGGTGACTCAGTGGTTAGCACAGTGTAGCACAGTATTGGTGAAGTGGTTAGCAGAATGTAGCACCGTGTATCATGTTGGCTATGGGGTTAACACTGTTGCCTTGCGGTGCTGTGGTCCTGGGTTCAAATCCCACCAAGAAGTCATCATGATGGTCTGGACAGGATGCAGAAGAAAAGGTAAGAGTAGAGATGAGCGATCTAATTGAGAAATATTGAAATCGAGACGATTTTCACATTTATCGAGATTTCAATTTGATCTTTTCCCTTAAAATCTAATCAATAATCATCATTGCAGATTCAAATCGCCATTATTGCAGCTTCCTGTTCTTTTGGCAACCAGCCAATCAGCACAGAGCACAGTGGGGGGGTCAAGAACGTCTCCAGTGGGGGGTGTAGGGATCTAATTGGCTGCTAAAATCCCATCGTTTTACGGCATCTCCTGCTCGCTGCCATTAGCTTCCACACTGAGAACTGAATGCATCTCTCTCTCTGCTCAGCTTTTTTAAAAGCAGGCAGACACCAATTGCCAGTGTTTTCATAAAGGAAAAGCTGCTAGATAGATTAGTTAGGTGAGGGTACAGCAAGATAAGGCAATTCTAGTCAGTATTAGTCAGAGATTTGGAAAAAGCTGTATTGCCCTAAACTTCCTCGCTTCTTTCTGAGGGGGGGGGGGGGGAGGGGTGCTTGGTTCAGAGGGGCAGCTTCTGCATCAGACACAACTGTTAATCTCTCATAACAAATCACTGTGAGATAGCAGTATATTTTATTTCTGCATTGCCCTAAACTTCCTGCAAGCAGGGGGTCCGCTTGGTTTTGGAGGGGAACTCTGCATCAACACAGTTGCTTAATCATCCCTTATACAGTTTTATTTTTGGAAAATGTCATTCCCTTTGGGCCACAACGTCTGTGCTCAGTGTAATATGACACCCAGTTACAGGACATTAAAATCAGCCCTAAACTGAAATACTTTTGATACACAGCTTTTTGGCAGAAAACTTCTTTCTGTTTCCTTTATTCGCATGCAGCAGTTTTGGGAAAGGGGTGGTGGGCAGCTGGTGTAAAAGACCCTGTTCCCCCTAACCCCCAAATTTCCCAAAGATTTTTCCATAGAAAAATATCCGTTTATAACCTTAATGTTGTCGCTAAACCACTTTGCTTTGCTATTCCTTTAAAAAAAAGTAATTGTGCCCCTACTTGGTATGTTAGCGATTTTATCGACAAAGTTGAAATCGCAAGGTTTTTTTGGTGATCGAAATTTCCAGATATCGATAATTTAAAGGAAAATCTGAGATCATCTTTAAGATCGGCCTTTTTCGGCGCTTCCTTTAAAATTTTGGGGCCCGCCAAAACAATTACAAATAGACAGGGGGGATGTGGTGCGCGTCATGAACTGGATGTGTATGGGTTTCATTTGGGTGGAAAAATCACATGACCCGTTTTACTAGAAAGCGTTTCCTGTTTCAGCCTCAGGGCTCTCAGCGTCTCTAGGATGGACCCTGCGCTCGCCTGTGGCCAAACACTCACGAAATTAGTCTTTTCGCACGAGAAACCCTACATTAGCTGGACCTTTTAATTTAATTTTGATTTGAGATTTGAAGAATTTATTAGTTACTAAGAATTTTAAAGAGCATCACCGCTGTAAATTAATGGCGGTGGGAGCGGGGGGGGGGGGGCCCCCGCGGGCGAACACAAAAATTTTCTATCTATAAAAACATTGGATAAAGTTCACCAAACTTAGTGTAACATTGTAGGGGGAAAATATTTTTAAAATTTTTAACATTTGCTATTGAAAAAATTTCCGGGATTTTGGGGAAAGCCTGAACTTATTTTGGATAAACACTTTTCTAGTAATGCGGGTCTCTTTGTTAGCTCAAAACCCCATTTTTTATTATCGGTAATCATTTAAAGTTTAGGTTTTAAAATTTTACCCTTTTACCCTGTAACTGTTAATAAATCCCCCTTTTGCATTTAAAATTTAAAAACCAACAATCTTGTAGTCACACGGGTTGTTTTGTTCCAAAAAAACCCGTGTATCGAAACAAAACATCACATTAATTTTTTTTTTTTGACTTTTTCGCACCCAGCACTTTTTTTTTTAAACGCAGCATCTCGTAAACCCTTAAAACAGCAATTCTATATTCACCACGGGTAAATTTTAAAAAGGTGCAAAAAATACTGTTTATTATATCAAAAAAATAAAAATTTTACGTTTTTTTTTATTTTTTGCGCACCCCACAGTTTTAAATTAAACGCAGCTCTACGTAAACCCTTCAAACAGCAATTCAATTTTCACCACGGGGTAAATTTAAAAGGGGTGCAAAAAATACTGTTTATTATATAAAAAACAAAACATTCCCGTTTTTTGATTTTTTGCGCACCCAGCACGGTTCATTGACGCACATTTTCCTAAAATCTTAAAAACAGAAAATTCTAAAATTCCCCCCAAAAGGGAATTGAAAGGGCAAAAAATACCTTTTTTATTAAATAAAAACATAACATTAAAGTTTTTTTTTGGATTTTTTGCGCACCCAGCATGTTCTTTGGACGCAGCACCCTAGAAAATTTTAAACAAAATTTTCTAAAATTCCCAAACAGGGAATTTTAAAAAGGTTGCAAAAAAAAACCTTTTAAATTAAAACAAAACAAAACTTTTAACGTTTTTTTTTGACTTTTGCACACCCACACTTTTCCCATTGACGCAGAAATCTCCCTTAAATTTTAAAAACCCAAAAATTTTTTTTAATTAAACCACAGTGGAATTAAAAAAGGTGAAAAAAAAACCGTTTATTATATCAAAAAAATAAAAATTACGTTTTTTTTTAATTTTTTTGCCACCCAGAAACGTTAAATTGACCAGCTTTCTACGAAAATTTCTTAAAACAGAAATTTCTATATTCACCACATTAAAGGGAAAAGGGGCAAAAAAAACCTTTTTATTATATCAAAACTTAACATTACGTTTTTTTTTTGACTTTTGCGCACCCAGTACTGTTAAATTGACGAGCATCACGTAAACCCTTAAAACAGAAATTTCCCTATATTCACCACGGGTGAATTAAAAATTGCAAAAAATCCCGTTTTTTTTAAATCAAAATTAACAGTTTACGTGTTTTTTTACTTTTTGCACACCCACACTTTTCCCTTTGACGCGCATCTACGAAAAAATTTTAAAAACAGAAATTCTATTTTTCACCAAAAGGGGGGGGGAATTAAAAAGTGCAAAAAAAAACCGTTTATTATATAAAAAACAAAACATTTTACGGGGTTTTTTTGATTTTTGGCCACCCAGAACTGTTTCTTTGCGCAGCATCTACGTAAATCTTAAAACACAATTCTATATTCACCACGGGTGAATTGGAAAGGTGCAAAAAATACCTTTTTTTAAAAACCAAAACATAACAGAAAACGTTTTTTTGGACTTTTCCCCCAAACCAATTTTTTTGATAGAAAACCTTGCGTTAAATTTAAACCCCAGCAATTTTTTTTAAATTAGAGGGATTTAAAGAAACTTAAAATTTCCCGTTTTTTAAAAAAAAATTTTTTCCAAAAAACAAATTCCATCCCTTCCCCAAATTTTTTATATTCTGGACAGGACGAAATGCGGGTGGTAAGCAGCAAAAGAGGGGGTAGCACTTGGAGGGAGGTCCCGAAAAGGGCTCCTTCCATTTCCTGGCAAAAACCCACCATGCCAGCATCGTCGGGTTCCCGGGAAACCTCGGGCCCTGCATCGTTTGGGTTCGGGGCCCTGTAAAACCCTAAGAAACAACATCGTCGCCAATCTGTCCTCATGGTTTAATGCAACCTGCATCGGGGCGGGTCTTACCTCCCTTCCTCCCATTCACGGCCACAAAAGGCCCCCTCATCAGAAATCATCACACCCGGGTCCAACATAAAGCACCCCCAAATGTCAACTCGTGTACCCCCACTTTTGGAAATCCTTTGTTTTAAGACCTCTTTGAGGGACAAAATGGGGTTTGGGGTAAAGAAGGCATGTTAAAAGAAATGGAGGATGATTTATCTGCTTTTGACGCCCAGTTACTGTTTGCCATAAAGGGGGGGTAAAGGGAACCCGGGGGTCAATCGGAAAAAAATCCCGGCTTTCCGGCAATCCCTTTTGCAGTCCCCCTTTCCCTTGTAGCCCGCATCTTCGGATCCCAGAAAGTCAGGACGACCCAAGGGCACCTGTTTTGATGAGATGATGACACATTGCGGATCCATCCGGGTCTTTTTCCGCAAAATTTGCTTCAAGCCTTCATCAGTGGACAGGAGGAAGACATGGGTATGCAAAAAGGGGTCCCGCCAAAAAAGGGGGAAAGAGGGGGGTTTCCGCAGAAGGTCCGCGGGATATAATTCCGCCACCCAAAGGGGGGTTAAAGCCAAACCCCGCTCCTCGCTTATCGCCGTAAAAAAGGTCCAGGCCCCTTTTAAAACCCTTTGGGCCTTTTTGAGCAGGCCCAAAAATTACCCACCTTTTTCCCTTATGCCCCCTTTTGCCGTTAAAAGCATAAGAAAAGGGCAAAAAAACCTTAAGGGGTTAACCCCCAAACCAACATGCCCTAGTACATGCAGCGAATGCATGAGTTAAAATTTGGGGGGAAACATTTGGGCCCAAAAAAAAGGCCCAGACCGACGCCGGGCCCCCAAACCACTGTCACACCCTTGCCCTCCGCCTCCCCTCCTCCGCCACCCCCAAAGGGCGTTCCTCACTGCCCATCCCCCTCTCAGAGCCCCTGATCGGGAAACACCTCCGCTTCAGCCTCCACCGTCGCCCAATTTTTACCACCATCACCACCAGAGACCCACCTCCCCCTTTCCCTCCTTCCGCCATTTTGACGCCCCTCCCAACGCCTTTACAGGGGCAGTGAAAGCAGCCACCCCTTCTGTCTCCGGGTTGGGGAACAGAAGAAACACTTTAACCCAAACCCCCCCAAAACCCAAAAGCCTAAATTTGCCCGGAAATTCCCCAGGTTTTTGGGCCCTTGGAAATGTTCCTTTTTCCGTCGGTGGACACAAGGGGTTTTCCGCCAAAAGGCCCTCCGCCTGCCCCCAATACCAACCCCCGGCCCAGGCTTTTTCTTTGCCAGAAAACCCCGCCCCTTCCCTGGCCACCCACGTGTCATCTAAATTTAAAAGCCGTTGTTTTGCATCTGTTGCCCGGAAAAGTCCATCTCACCACACAAAAAATTACTAGTAAACAGGGCCAAAGGGCCGCTAAAATTTTCCTGTGACAGCTCCGGGGTGAGCGGGGTTGATGTCTCGGGGGGTGACGGTGGCTCTCAGGCTCGGGGGCACCCCTTTCAAAACCGCGGGGTGGTGAAAGGGGCTTTTTCCCCCCAAGGTCCTCGGGTTTTGGCATCACTTCCCAAGAACACCCCCCCGGGGTTAAAAATTAATCTGCCTTGGATCCCTTTCCACACAAAAGGTCAGGAGCTTGTGGACCCCTCTAAGCAAAGACCGGGGCGGGCGGGGTGACAAAACCTGTCCAGGCAAGGGGTTTTGCAAATTAACGGCAAAAACGGGCGGGCCCCGCCCTTAAGAATCGGGGGCTGGATCAATCCCTTCCCGGGGAAACATGTCAAACCTTTCGCCCCCAAAAATTTTAAAAGAGTTTACCCGGTTGGGCGCCTGCGAAGAAGGCCGAGGTCTAGTTCGCACTTCCGCCTTTTTCGCAACCCGTTTTCTCCCGCCTGGCGCGTTCCAGCGTCACCGGGCCTCCCCGTAAACCCCGTCTCATTGGGGCCCTGGCAACACCGGGAATTCCACACCCCACAGCCCACGTTTGGGGGCACATCGAAAAGCCATTACGAAATTAAAAAAAGTGACACAATGGCCGAAAGCACGGAAAAGGGACCTCGGGGTGTTAAACCCCCCGGGAGAGTGGAGGCAGTGAAAAGCTCTGCACCATCCTTGCCATTTTTTGAAGAAGCCCCCAAAAGGGTCATGCGGACAATCCCCTTTTGTCAGCATGAGCTTTTGTGATACTTAGTTCTGGAACGATCTTTTGGGACCCTCCTTAAAAACCCAAAAACGGGTCCCCGCCAGCGATGGAGGAAACGGACACAGTTTCGGACACGGAGCCTTTCCCCTCCCCTAAAATTTCCAAAAGGGCCCACTTTTTTCAAAATTTCATCGGTTTTCTTTTGGGCAGGGGTTTTGGGGGCCCAAACTATTTCAAGGTGGCGAAACAGCTCCCCAGGGGTCCCACATCTCAGGCAAGCCAGGGCTGTGTTTGAAGCTGGCCGGGCCCGCGGGAGGAGAAGGGGGAGGAGGTTTTAACTAAGCACCATGTTCCGACGCCCCTTTTCCTTGGGAAAGATTTTTGGGGGCGAATTTGGGGGCGGGGGAAAAAGGATGGGGAAAAACAGTTTGCATTGCCCCCCGACCCAAGGCTTGGGAAATCAAGGCTCCATCCTCCCCATGAGTTTTTTGGAAAGCCCATTTCCCCCAACATGATCCTCGCAAAAAGGGCCCAAACAAAATAACAAAAATTTACTGGGGGGGCCCAAACCCCCCCGGACCCCCGGTACAAAAAAAAACCCTCAGCCCTTTTCCTTTTCCACCCACCCAAATAGAAGTAAAAATGCGGGAAATTTGGAAAACCTTGTGATTGAACAACGGGAGACATCTGTTGGGGTTCGGGCTTCACTTCCCAAATGTCCGGGGGAACAACATCACGACGTGAAAAAGCAGTAGGGGCCCCCAAAGGGGTAGGCTTAGGGGCACAGCGGGCAAGGGGGGAAAGAAGCCAAATTTGGGTGACCTCTCAACTTTTTTTCCACCTCCCCAAACGCATGCAATCCCGGGACACTTTCCAACACACAGAGATCATTTAAGATAAAGGTGCAGACAAATTTCGTCTCAAACACCGATGTTTTTGCATGTTTTCCCGGACCCAATAACTTCGGGGAAATCCAAAATGGATAAAATTGCCCAGCTGGCTCTTCACCCAAGAGGTGTTGCCTCCCCCAGACCAGGGGCATATCGAGGCCCTTTCCCGCACAGTTTTGGAGGATTCTTTTCCCGAAAACCGAACCCCGGTTTTCCACAGATAATTTTAAATCTTTTGATTTTCATAAAAGATGAATCGGGCTTTGGATCCCCTGTGTTTGTTTTGGGGCCCCCAAATTGCAGAGGTCCCCTTTATTTTCCGGCTCCTCACTTTCCCTTTTAAAAACCGAAATGGTCCTCTTGAAAACTTTTTTTAAAAAATGATCATTTCTTACGAAATTTTTTATTCCTTTTTTCCCAACATTCATTTTGAGGGTTTTTCGTGAGGAGACTGAAAAAAGACACAAGGGGTTTCATGACAACACCAAATTCCATTTACTCATTTATCTTAAAAATTTTTTTCCGATTGTCAATTTTTTGGGGTCATGTTCTTGAATACAGCAAAAATCATGGCCTTTGGAACTAAAGGGGGATTTCAAAGGGGCCCTTTCCCCCTTTCCAAAATTTTTTAATAGGGTTTTGAAATTTTATTTAAATTTTTTTTGGGCCCTTTGTACTGTGAATACAGCAAAAATTTCCTGGCCCTTTTTAAAACGGGAAATGTGGCTTCTAAGGGGCTTTTCCCTCCCTCACAATTTTAAAAAATTTTAGAAGCATTTTTATAATTTTTTTGGGTCAGGCTGCTTTAAAATTCGGGAAATACTACAGTCCTATTATAAAAAAAATTTTTTTTTCTAAAAAGACATTTTTTTCTTCAAAAATTAAACCAAAGTGGCTAAAGGGGCTTTGCTTTAAATTTTTTTGGGGGCTTTTTTGCTGTACATGCAGCTAAAACAACAGGTCCAATTCAAAAAAAGTTGTTTCTAACGATTTTTGTTTTTTTCAAAAATTGACCAAGTGGCCCAAAGGGGTCAGTTTTAAATTTTTTGGGGGAAATTTTGCTGTGACTTGCGCTTTTACAAACGGGCCCTTTAATTCAAAAAAATTTTTGTTTCTAACAACTTTTTGGGTTTCTTCAAAAAAATTGACCAAATTTGGCTAAAGGGGGTCTTTCTTTAAAATTTTGGGGCATTTTGGGCCTGTGACTTTCAGCTATACTACGGGTCCTATTCTAAAAAATGTTTTTTTCAAACAGCCCATTTTTTTTTCCCACAATTGCAAGAGGGGCTCGGGGGTTGTTTGGGCTTTCAAAAACAGGAATAGGTAGGACACTTTTAAAAGGACACATATTCAAAATGACTTTTTTTTTCAAGAAACTTTAACTTTGCTATCAATCCCGTATTGGGGAAAAACCCTTTTAATAAATGAAAAAAAAGAAACAAAGACATGGTGGGGGTTCCCCTCCCCATTTTTTTAAAAATTTTTTCTAGAATTAAAGTACTTAAAAAAAAATTTCATGTACAAAATAGCTTTAAAAAAAATTCCCCCTGAAAAGGGACAAGGGAGGGACAGGAAAACTTTAACCCTATGTAGGTTAAAAAAGAAAACATAGTATGGAACACAGACAGAAACAAAGTACAGAGACCAAATTTCCCCCCAGCACGTTGAGGGAAAAAAGAGAAAAAGAAAAACCCAAAAAAAGGGGACCTGGGGGTTTTTAAAAACGTTAAAACCCCCATTATTTCCAAGTTTAAGCTCAATTTGGTCCACACCAAACGGAGGGAAAACGCTAAACCCCGGGATTGCAATGTTTAAAAAGGGAAAACTTGGGGTTCTCACACTTTCCCCTTTTCCCCACTCGCTTCGCACGACAGTTTCTTTTTCGCGTCAAAAGGGCATTTTTAAACCCCGTGTTAATAGATACGGAAACCCCGCCGGGCTTTTACCGCACCCCTGTAACTCCGGCCCCGGGTCCATGCTTTTGGCCCAGGACAGGTTTTAGTCAATTTTTTCCTGAAACTAAAATGGGTGGTTTGGGAAAAACTCCCTTTTTTCCCCCACTTTTTAAATGTGGGGGGCATGCAGGTTTGGGGCCATGCTTGGGGGCCCCGGGCGGGATAGTCAATTCCATGGGAAAAAAAAATGGTGGGGTTTAAAGAAATCCTTTTTTCCGGGACTTTTTTTAAAATTTTTAGTCATTCCGGTTTTTGGGGCCATTCTGTTTCCCCGGGCAGGGATATCAATTTTCCCTTAAACAAAAATGGGGTTTTTAAAAAACTCCTTTTTCTGGGACTTTTAAAATTTGGGGGGCCTGCGGTTTGGGGGTCTTGCTGTGGGCCAACCCGGTAAAAGTCCCAAATTTTCCCGGAAACAAAATGGGGGTTGAAAGTCTCCTTTTTCCCACTTTTTTTTAAAAAGGGGGGGCCCTGCAGGTTTTTGGGGGCCCTGCTGTGCCCAGGCAGGGATAGTCAATGTCCAGTGAAAAATAAAAAGGTTTTTTGAAAACTCCTTTTTCCACCTTTTTAAAAGTGGGGTCCCCCCCTGCAGGGTTTTTGGGGGTCAGCTTTTGGCCCAGGGGCAGGGTTTTATCAAAAGTCCCCGTGAAACTAAAAAGGGGGTTGAAAGACCCTTTTTCCAGCACTTTTTTTAAAAGTTGGGGGGCAGCCCGGGGGGCTCATGCGGGCCCAGGGCAGTAATTTAAAGTCCAGGGGAAACCTAAAAATGGTGGGTTTAAAAACTCCTTTTTCCGGGACTTTTTTTAAAAGTTGGGGGGCCCTGCAAAGGGTTTTGGGGGTCATGCTTTTGGGCCCCGGACAGGTATATTTAATGGGCCAGGGAAACAAAATGGGGGGTTTTAAAGACTCCCTTTTTTTTCCGGGACTTTTTAAACTGTGGGTCAAAACAGGTTTTTTTTGGTCCCGCTTCGGGCCAGGAAAAACTAGTCAATTTCAGTTCAACTAAAATGGTGGTTGAAAACTCCTTTTCCCCCACTTTTTAAAAGTGGGGGGCAAGGGAGGTTTGGGGGTCATGCTGGTTTGGCCCCGGGCAGGGATATCAATTCCAGTTTTAACTAAAATGGGGTTAAAGACTCCCTTTTTTTCGGGCCCTTTTTTAAATTCTGGGGGTCATGCAGGTTTGGGGGGCCCGCTGCGTTTCCCGGACAGGGGTATTCAATGTCCCCTTTTTAAGTAAAAAATGAAAGGTTTCCCAAAAAATACTGCCTTCCCGGGACTTTTTTTAAATTTTTGGGTGATTCAGGTTTTAAAGGGCCCGGCTTTTTGGGACAAGGGCAGGGGTAGTGAATGGTCCCCCTTTTTTTTTTTTTCTGTGACTTTTAAACCTAAGTGTGTTGCCTAAGAAAGTACACTACCCATTTTTACTGTTGTGGATTTTAAATTTTAGCTTCTCCACCTTGTTTGGGGGTAATAATGAAGGTTTGTTGCTCTCCCATAGACTTTAATGGGAATCGCTCATAATCAAAGCTCACTATCCCAAAAAACCCTTTTCGATACGGCCCCAAAAACGACTATCGATCCCATCCGATAACCAACCCAATCGCTCAAAACTACTACTTGGCCCGTTCTAAATGAAAAAGGACTGAAGGGAAGACACTGATGGTTTCCCGAGTTTTCCACAACAAACCAATATCTTTGATAAACCGTGGGAAAAAAAATTTTATTTTAAACCCCCTTTTTTCAGTTGTCAGGGAAAAACCAAAATTTCCCTTTGCTACTCCTTAGAAAAAAATCAATTGCCAGTCCTACTTGCATTTTAAATTACAAGGCTGAAGCCCAAAAACACTGTTGGGTTTTTTGTTTGGGTTCTTCCCCCCCATTTCACCGATAAATTTAGTAGAAATTTAAAAGTGTTTCAACCTAGTTGCCAATTGGAAATTAAAAGGGATTTAAGAACACCTTTTTTTATTTTGCTGTCTTTGCAGTTCAGTTTTTTTAAAAAGAGACCGTGAAAAAAAACTTTTACAACCTTTTTTTAAAATTTATCCTTAAACAAAGGGGCGAAATACATGGGAAATGACAAAGAGGGGGGAGGAAAGGGGGAGGGTAGAGGTACCCAAAAGGCGCTTCCCTTTCCCTGCTCCCCGGGCAGCATTTCAAGCCCAGCACTCATCATTGCGGGGCCGTCAGGGCCCGTCCCGCTTGGGGCGGGGTTTCCTTGAATCCCGTAATAAAAAAATCGCCAGTCTTTCTTTATTGGGGAATGGCAACCCGCATCAGCGGTTTTAAACCCCTTTGACCTCTCAGTCACGGCCACAAATGCGCATCATCAACGTCAGCATCCGTTTCCCAAAATGAAAACAAATGCAGCCCAAATTCCCCCCCCCTTTACAGACCAAATGTGGGGGAATCCATTTTTTCTGAAGACCTCTTTTATGTCCACAATCGGTTTGGGGCAGAATCATTTCCCCCAAAAAAATCAAGAGGGCCCAAAAAGGAAAGATTTTTTTCCTGCTCTCGCCAAAGTTGCCCTGAAAAAAAAGGGGGAAAAAAAAGGGGGAAAGGGAAGCTGGTCATCTGCAGAAATCCTAACGGTCGTCAATGCCCCTTTCAGTGCCTGTGGCTTTAGCCCAGCTTTAGGAGTAGCTGTCGAACGGGAAGCCCTGTGATGATGATGTTTATAATACATTGCATCCCCTGGTCTTTCGCAGCTTTTCTTGCAGCGGGGCCCCATCAGTGGACGAGGAGGAAGGGGGGTTTTGGGTGGTCAAAAGGGGGTCGCCCAGAAAAGGAAAACGGTTTAAATCCCTGACATTAAACTGCCACCATGGGCAGTGGGGCGGGGAAACACGGCTACTAGGTTACACCGTCAAAGAGGTTTTTGGTGATCAACGTCATATGCCATTTGCCACATGCTCATAAAAAGGGGAAAACTAAAAATGTTAACCACCACGGCAGAAAAAGCACATCTCTAAGCATGAATGGAAGTGGAGAATCACTTGGGAAAAAAGCCAAAAAGGTCCTGGGGTTTTCCCAAACCCCTGTTACACCTTTGTCTCCTCTCCCCTCCCCCTCCTCCACTTCCAAACTGACATTCCCTGTGCCCTGTCCCGGAGCACATGGCAACATCACCCGGGGCCCCACAACTGAATTTTCCCCACAGAGACACAGTCTACCCATTCTCCTTCCCTAGTTTTTTCCTGCACCCGTACAGCAGCCGTCTAGCAAACGCCTTCTGTGTACCAGGTGTGGGAGAGAAGAAACATTTCACCCCCCCCATTTTAAAGTAAAAGCCTTAAAGCAGAAATTGCCGGCTCTTGGCCTTGGAAATGTTACTTTTCCGACTGGTAGACACAGATGTATTCCGCCACGTCATGGCCCTTGCCTGCCCCCAATATCAGACAGCGAGTAGGCATTTCTTTTCCCAAAAACCTGTCCCTGTCCTGGCCTGCCACGTGTCAGAAAAAATCTCCAGCGCGTTGGCTGCATCTGTGTCCAGCAAAGTCCATCTGACCACGGATACATTGACTAGTAAGCATGGTCAAGGCCACTACATCTCTGTGACAGCCCAAATGTCAACCAATGTACAGACCACTGTGGATACTCCATATTCTGAAGACCTCTTTGATGACACAATATGGTTGAGGTCAGAAGCCATTTCAAAAAATCAAGTGGCCAAAGAGGATGATTTTGTCTGCTTTGACACCCAATCACTGATGCCGTCAGAGGAGAAGGAAACCGGTCAGTCGACAGAAATCCTGAGTGGTCGGCAACGCCTTGCAGCGCCTGTGGCTTCTAGCCAGCAGCTTGAGGATGTAGACTGTCAGGACGAGGAAGTCACCTGTGATGATGATGATGTTGATAATGACATTGCAGATCCAATTAGGTCTTTTCAGCAGCATTTGCTTGCGAGCACCTCATCAGTGGATGAGGAGGAATATGATGGGCTAGTGAATTTTATTCTGAGGGTCAAAAGGGCATTTTGCTGGTTTTGGGGTCATGCCACTGTAAAAGACACCAACAGTAAAGGTCATATTAAAAAAAAGCTTATATCACATACTCATTTCAAATTTGACATGCCTCAAGGCAATTAAAATGAACAGCGGTTACTGGGTGGCCACCCTCCTTGAGCCACGTTCCAAATCAAAAGTCAGCAATTTCCTCCCACCCACTCAATTTGACAGTAGAATGCAGGAATTTGAGACAGGTCTCATTGACCAACTGGAGACATCTATTGCATCTTTTTCATGTTCTAATGTCACTTTGGAACAACATCAGCAACGTTACAGCAGTAGAATGGCAAGTAGCTGTAGAAGCAGCAGCAGCAGCATTGGAAGAAATCTTGTTTGAAATAGTCAGTTTCTTATTGTGCATTTTTATTCTGAGGGTCCATAAGGGCATCTGTGCTGGTGTTGTGGTCATGCTGTGGTAAAAGACAGCGATAGTCAATGTCCTATTCACAAAATTCTTGTTTGAAATACTGACTTCTTCTTGCTAATTTTATTCTGAGTGCCCATAAGGGCATTTTTGCTGGTTTTGGGGTCAAAAGGGATGCCAGAGGTTCCAATAGGACAGTACTCCTGTCAGGGGCCCTAATCAAAAAAATGTTAAAAAATAGGAACTGGAAATGGGTGGGCACCCCATTTGATTTAGCTGCATGGGGCCCTGAAACGGTTAATAGATGACTGATGGCAGCCCTTGCTACCACCGCATCCACTATGACTACGGCCCTGCCAGCTGAACCTCCGTGTTCCCCATTGGGATGTTCTTGCTGCCACACATATATGACTGTTCTTGGGCCCTGGTGCAAAAAGTGATAGGGGGCTAATTTGAGTTACCATGTGCCAGTTCCAATACCGGTGTCTTCTTATGTGTCAATGGGACCCCATAGCAGCTGGTATCACTGTACCTGCTGTGGCTACGCCGTCCTCATGTTTTCCGTTAGCCATTGAACGTAATGAATTATTTTTGCCTGTGAATTGTTTTCTGGAACTTTTATAGCCTAATTGTCTTTTCTAAGATGTACCACGTATCCAGTTGTGGATGGTAATTCCAGCTTCTCCTCACCTGTTTGGGTATAAAAATTAACCTGGTGTTCCTCTCCCATAGACTTTAATGGGAATTGGTGATCGATCGAGATCGTAAATCAGTGCAATAATCTTCAAAATCGGCAATCATCTAGATCGCGAGATTTTTACTGATCACTCATCACTAGTAAAGAGAACAAGAATATGTCTCTGATGAGTCCCAAGATATAACTCCACTGTAATCACTTAAATCTATGCAGAGCCTGTGTACTATGGTATCTACCGCTATATGGGCACAGTATGGAGGTAATATACAGTCTGCAGAGCCTGTGTACTATGGTACCTACCACTATATGGTCACTGTATTGGGTAATTTTACAGTGTGCAGAGCCTGTGACATGATATCTACCCCTATATGGACAATGTTTGGAGGTAATATACAGTCTGCAGAGCCTGGGTTTACACATGGTCTTCACTATGGTCATAATATACAGTCTTCAGAGCTTCTGTCTACCACTAGTGGTACTGTACGGGGTAATATTTCATCTGCAGAGCCTGTGTACGTGTCTACCACCATTTTTGGCCCCTGTATGGAGGTAATATACTGTCTGCAGAGCATGTGTACACTGGTACCTACCACTATATGGTCCCTGTATGGAGTTAATATACAGTCTGCACAGCGTGTGTACACTGTTACCTAACACTATATGGTCTCTGTTTGGAGCTAATATACAGTCTGCAGAGCCTGTATACACTGGTAACTACCACTATATGGTCCCTTTATGGAGGTAATATACAGTCTGCAGAGTCTGTGTACACTGGTGTCTACCACTATATGGTCACTGTATGGTGGAGATATTGGTAGTAGTGTAATGGTTTAGATCCAGGCACAGATTTGGGAATCTCCCAACCCTCTTAGATGCCAAATAGGCTCTCCAATGTCCAGGAGAGCTGGAGGACAGCAAATCCCTCAATTAGCTTTTTTCCACAGTTGGGTGCAGTAATCTTTTGTGAAGGGGTTGTGACTTAATATAAAGATTGTGTGGTCTATGCTACGCTTGCCACAACTCTAAATCTGCCTCTAAAATGACTTCATCTAAGAAACGGCACCCTTTAAAGTATTCAAAACTGCATTTTGGAAGGTTATTTACCCTCTAGGTGTTTCATGGAAATTAAAGCAAAAGGAGGTTTAAATTCAAAATTCTTCACTGGAACACAGTAGATGATAACAGAGAAATGCAACTCTACATTAATTCCCCTGATTTTGCCACTTTAAGAGATATCCCATATGTGTATATTGGCCACATTGGCTTTTGGATGGCAGATTTTGGTGGGTGCTATATTGTATTTTTCAAAGTATCAGAGCAGGTGAAATCCTCCAGAAGTCGCCCCATCTTGTTTCAAACCCCTCGGGGATCTCATCTGGGGGTGTATTGTGCATTTTGGGGTGAAAAGGTGTTCTGCCATTTTTTTTTGGGCTTCGTTTTTACAGCTTCGATGTGAAATAAATGAAAGATAATTTATTAGGGGGTGGTAAAATTAAAACGATATCAATTTTAATTTTTTTTTATGTTTTATACTTTTTACACAATAAAAAATGCTTTGTAAAAAATGTTTTTTTTCGAAGTCGACAGCCAGAATTTTTTACATTTTTTGGGTTTTGGATTTGTTTAAGGATTGTTTTTGGGGTGAGTTGACGTTTGATTGGTACCTTTAGGAGTTCTTTGACATTTTGATTTTTAACTTTTTTATAAAGTTTTTGGGGGAAAGGATGAATAAAGAGTACAAAATTCGTTTTTTTACGGGGGTCACCTGTGGGTAAATAGTGCTATTTTTTAATCGAAGATCGATTACAGGACACCGTTTTTATTTTATTCTTCATTTTAATTTTTTACACAAGAAAACATTTTGATTTAAAAAATAAAACGTCTTTGCACCTGAGGCAAAACTTTTTTTTTTTTTTCTGTGTAGGGGTTTATTTTTTCGGATGATTGGTTTTTATGTTCCCTTTTGGGGGAAAATTTTTTTTCCCTTTAAATCTGTTTTTTTGTGGGGCAGGATGAAGAAAATAAAGCAATCCTGCGTGTTTTTTATTTTTTACACCCTTTTATTCAATAACACGACATTTAGTTTTACTCTGCAGGTCGATGCAATTACTTTATACCAAATTTATATCCTTTTTTTTTTTAAAATTTTTTGGGGTGAACCTTGCTTAGCTTCAGTGCCATCTTGGAAAAGTCCGGGGTACCTTACCCCGGACGTCGTCCTTGTAAGTGGTTTTTGGGAACAGATAAAACAGCCCCCACAGTTTCGTTTTTAAATCCTCAAAAATTTATTTCCATAAGGCCAGATTTCATGAAACCAAACAAAAACCCAGCTTTTGCCACAAACGTAACCTAGAGAGACCCTCCTAGGGGGGTTTGGGCTAACATCTAGCTCCACCAAAAAAAATACTCTCACCCCTACGTCGGTACTTAGTCCACTCTCCTCAAACCCCCGGGGGATGACCTCCTCCTCAGGCTCCACGTCGCCCAATTCCGGTAGCTACCACACCCCCTGATCAAGGGGAACAGCTTTTAAAGGGTTTTCCCAAAACCTACCAAAACCGGGCCTGGAAAACAGGGTAGGCACCCACTAACACTTTGCCCACTCCGGTAAGAGCCATCCTGGCGGCTGAAACAGCCATACTACCTAAAAACGTGGCAACGCTTTTCTTGGTGACAACATACCAAAATTACTACACCCCCCCAAGGGCCCGGTAGCCCCGGGGCATGTCCATGCAGGTATTCCGTTTGCTCCCCTAGTGCAGAAACATGGGACTGTGAAGGCCTCTGCCACAATGTTAAACAATATAAATGCATTGCAAATCTTCTGATAGCCAAAAATTTTTAGTATTTTGCCAAAATACGGGAGCTGTTTTTTTTTTTTTTTTTTTGGGGAGGGAAACTTACTTTTTTTGGCTTTTTAAATAAATTTTTGAGTCTTTTTTTTTCCCATTTACTGTGCGGCAAGAAAAAAAAAAAATCCTCATTTCTGTGACTGTTTTTGTTTTTTTTTACTGTTTTTTCCCCAAGGGGGGTTAAATAAAAGGGTTTTCCAAAATTTTTAGGCTACTTTTGTTTACCATGGGGTTTGATTTAAAAAATTTTGTCTTTTTTTTTTTTTAAACCTTTTTTTGGGGAAATTGGCTTTTTGGGCCAATGGGGGAAAGGCAAAGTATTTTTTTTTATGTTTGCGTGTTTTTTTTTTTTACAACTTTTTGTTTTTGTTTTACACTTTAACATTTTTTCACCTGTCGGAGGCCCAAATTGAGTTTAAAGGGAAAAAGGTGAGGATTTGTTTCAACAGAAAGGAAATAATCGCAGAACAATGAAAAAAGGGGTTTAAAAGGGATCTGGAAAAAAAAAGGGCCCAAAGGGTGGTTAAATTTAAAAGGGGACTGGGGGATGGGGCACAGTATACCTGTGAAGAGAGAGGCCCTCGTTTCACTCCCCCCTTTCTTTATTTTTTAAGGGAAAAGAATAAAATGACAAAACCCAAAAAAGGTTTTTGTTTTTTGGTCGGGGGGGGTGGGAGGGAAAGGGGGGGCCAAGCCCAAATCAGGACTCCATTTAAACTTTCCCGGGCCCTGATACCTTGAAGGAATTAAACCAGCTTTGGGCTCGGGATTTGGTTAAAATGATTTGGCAGGGGGAAATTCTTTTGTATCAACGGGGAAGTCGCTGCAAAAAATTCCAACGTCCAAACGGAGCTAAATGAAAAACAATTACCCCAAAAAAATAAAAATTTTTAATTATTTTTTAAACAAAATTTTCCCCTTAGTTAAACCAGGACGCTCCCAACAAAGTTTGTTTCATAAATGGGAAAAAAAAAAAAAACAAACCAAAAAAACAAACAATAAGTCAAAAGGGGATGTTTTACCCACGTGAGGATGTATGACCCCAGAGGGGGAAAATTTTGACTCCCATGAGGATGTATGAGCCCCAGTGGGATTTTAGGAGCCCCAGTGGGGTATTATGACCCCAGTGATGTGAATGACCCCAGTGAGGGTGAAATGACCCCAGTGGGGGTGAAAGACCCCCATTGGGGGGTGTATGACCCCATGGGGGTTTTATGACCCCCATTTGAGGATGTTTTAACCCCAGTGGATTACGACCCACAAAAAGATGCATGCCCCACATGAGGATGTTTTACCTCCAATGGGGAGTATGCCTTCCAATGGGGAAAGTGTTTTACCCCAGTGGGGGTGAAATGCCCCAAAATTGAGGCCCCTTTTACCCACTTTGAGGATTTTTTACCCCAGCGGGGATGTATGACCCCATTGAGGAGGTATGCCCCCACAGTGGGGATTTTTGACCCCCAATGAAGTTTGAAAGAGCCCCAGGGGGGGGTGGGAGGTTTTGGGGCCCCCCCGTGAGGATATATGACCCCCAGGGGGATATATGAGCCCCCTAAGGATATATGACCCCAGTGAGGAAAAAGAGCTCCTGAGGTTGTTTGAGCCCCAAAAAAGGCTGTGTCCCCCAACGGGGATGTATAACCCCCCAAAAGGAAAAATGATCCCCCTATGGGGAAAAAGAGCCTCTTTGGGGAAAGTATACCCCCAAATGAAAATGTTTGACCCCCCTTTAGATTATACCCCCCCGTGAGGATGTATAAACCCCCAGTAAGGATGAATTACCCCCCAGTGAGGATGAATGACCCCCCAGTAAGGATTTTATGAGCCCCCAAGAGGAATTATAACCCCTATTTGAGGATGTATGAACCCCAATAAAGGAGGTAAAAAAACCCCGTGGGGATGTTTTCCCCCGGGGGGAATTTAAAACCCCTCAGTGGGGAAAGGTTTAAGCCCCCAGTATCAAACTGACCCAAAAAGGGGGGAAATTTTTGACCCCCAAATTGAAAATGTATGATTTCCCCCGGGTGAGGATGTAGACACTCATTGGGGATTAGACCTCCCAGAAAAGGATCCCATGACCCCCAAATGGGGATTTATGAGCCCCAACAGGATTTTTTAGCCCCACGGGGAATTATCCCCCTTAGGGGGTTTTAACCTCCCGGGAGGATGTAGACTCCAGTAAAAGATTTATGACCTCCCAAAATAGGATGCATGACCCCCAGTAAAGGATGAAATGACCCCCCAGTGAGGAACATGACCCCCGGGTCCCGGTTTGGAAATGCCCCCAGTGCGGATGAAATTCCCCCCCCAATGGGGGATGTAAGCCCCTCATGAGGATTTATGCCCTCCCAGTGAGAATGCTTTAAGCCCCATTTGGGGAAATTTTATAAACTCCCGGGTGAAAATGTATGGCCCCAGTGAAAAGTATAACCTCCCAGTGAGGGATGAATGAGCCCCATTTTGGGGTTTTTTTTGTTTTAGCCCCTCAGTGAGGATTTATAAACCTCCAGTGAGGTTTTAATACCCCCGGTGATAAAGAAATGAGCCCCAGGGGGGTCTTCTTTATTATCATTTTTTTAAACCTTCAGTTTTTAAAATTTGCTTAAACCCCCCGGGAAAATTTAAAATTTTTATTATTATAAATGGGTGCATAAGAAATGCTGAAACCTCATCTTGCCAATTTTTTAAAAGGGCCTCAGGGGGATTTGAAGCTGTGTCCTAAAAATTTTTTATAACCCACATTTTCATTGCATCAAGCCACACCCTCCCCCAGAAAGGACACACCCACGAACCTAACTGTTTTAATGGCCTATAAGAAAGCTAATTGAGTTTTTTTCCTTTAAACCCCGGGTTTTCCCGGGGGTTTTTGGGGACCCCTCCAGCCTCTTCCCCTCTTTCCCATTTCCCCGGGGTTTTTGGGGATTGGAGTAATAGTGAACCCGAAACATCCCACTATCACAGACGAAAAGGAAAAAAATTTTCCAAAAAATTGCCCAGAAAAACATTTTATCCAAAGGCTTTTACATGTAGGGTGTAAGGTCATGTAAAATGTAGGGTCATCCGGGGTGGAAATTTTCGGGGGGCTTAACTCCTATCTTTCATAAAGGTGTAGGGTTTTTGGGGGTGTATGGTTTCGGGCGGCTCAGCTCCTATTTTGTACAAAAGGGGGGTAGGGGGCCCTCCAGGGGTATGGTGGGGGCAGCTCATCGTAAAAGAAGGGTGTAGGGCGCCCGGGTGTTTTGGGGGGGCGGCTCAGCTCCCAAGTCTGTACAGAGGGGGTAGGGTAAACCAGGGGGTATGGGCGGGCAGCCAATCTGGGAAAAAGGGTTTTAGGGTCGCCCCCGGGTGTTGGTTTCGGGCGGCTCAGCCGAAAACTGTAAAAGAGGGTGTAGGGTCAATCCCGGGGGGAAAAGGGGGCGGGCGGCTCAGCTCCTAGTCCTGTAAGGGGGGTGTAGGGTTTATCCGGGGGGTATGGTGCGGACCCCGACGGCCCCCTTTTACAGAGGGGGTAGGGTCTTTCCCGGGGGTGTAAGTGCGGTGGCTAAGCTCCTAGTCTGTAAAGAGGGTGTAGGGTCATACGGGGTGTATTTTGGGGTTTTCGGCTCCACCCGAAAACTTTTACAGAGGGGGTAGGGGCAACCGGGTGTAAAGGTTCGGGGGGCTCACTCCTAGTCTGTACAAGGGGGTAGGGGCATCCGGGGTGTATAGTAGGGGGGGGGGGAGGGGGGAGGGGCGGGGGGTCACAACCCCATTT
>JAODAL010057755.1:0-22485 GCA_025379985.1 Phyllomedusa bahiana | reverse complement strand
GGGGGCTGAGGCTCAGTATACGCCAAAAAACAGGCGTAACGCCCGTTCATACATGTCGCCCTAAATGTCTGATCACTGGGGGTTCCAGCACTGGGAACTCCAAGTTCACTAAAATAGAGGCCCTGAGTAGGAACATTTTACTCGCATAGCGAGGAAGGGTTAAAACGCAGCAGCAGTCAAACATGGAATTGCTACTCTGTTCAAAATCTATGGGGCTGCCAAAGATAGCTAAGTGCTCAGCTACCTTCAGCAATCCTGTGGAGGTCAAACATATATCACCTAAGCTTTGAATGAGTGATTAATGTCTATTGTGGAAAACCCACTTTGATGCAATATGACATCACTACTCCCCCACCCAAAAAAAAAATAATTGTTGAGAATAAACTTTTTTCTCCATGGATTATATTGTAAACCATGTATTATCATAAAACATTGCAGTGTACATATTGCATGTAATTTTTATGGTGTGATCTTATATAAAATAAGTTGCCATAGAGCCAAAGTTTTAACCTGGCCATACACATAAAAGTAGGTCGAAGTTACTGATTTATATAGAACTATCCAACATTCTTGACGTGTATGGGGCCCCCTTCCAATGCCAGGTGTCAGGGGAAAAGGGTTCAGGTATGTTCAGTCCTTTATCCTAGGAGAGGATAATCCGTTATCAGAATTGTCTGCAACAACTTATGCCACTCACTCATTTCAAATAAAATGTATGACCAAGCATTCATGTTTATGAAGGAGTTAAGAGAAATAGTATTAGGCTGCGTCCCCATGGCAAGGGACAAATACCGGTCAGTTTAACCGACCGATATTTATCCTGTTTTCCAGCCGTCTATACGGCCGCGGGGGGGGACGGCTCTTCTCTGTGATGAGCGAAGAAAAGCCCTCCCCCTTCACAAACACAAGCACAGATTCCATCTGAAAACCGGACGGAAGATTTTACTTGTAGAATGTTGTGCGGGCGGCAAAACCGCCGGACGGAAAACCCGTGCAGTGGGGACTGCTGCACGGGTTTTCCATAGGAGCCCATTGTGTTCAATTGCGGCCGGTTTTTAACGCGGTCTTCAAAACCGAAAACTGCCTGAAAAACTGGCCAAAAACCCGTGCCGTGGGGACATGCCCTTAAAGGGGTTGTCACATTGTGCTGTTTTCACAGTCTCTTCAGGCTCACAGTGCCTGTGCAATCTGTGGGTGGTTTTTCGGCAGTGACTGACATTTCAGCTCTGCTAGCTCCTATTCCTAGCTGAGCCTGTGAGAAGGACATTACTAAGGGGTTATGAAAACAAGACACTGTCAAAGCAGGATATCTGGCTATAAATGTGAGTTAGCAGAGCTGTATTTGTTAGGAAAGGATGATTCTAGTGAGAGAGAAAAACATGCCAAGACACACTGTTAGCTGCTGAGTGACTCTTTTTTTTTTAAGTAATTACACATAAATGTGCATTGCAGACCTGACAGGGTGGTACAAAGCTGCTTCCAGGTGAGCATATCTAAGTGTTAATGTGTTTCTTAGTAGAAAGATAAGATCAGAGAGTGTGAAGCAAACTCTATCTTATTGATAAGACACAGCAGGGAGTGGAGTAACAAGCCTGGCTACTGCTAGAGTAGAAAGAGGTAGTTGGTATCTAGAGAATCTTGTATAAACATGCAGGAGATTAAAATTGCTCTCACTCTGATATCAAGCAAAGCTGGACAGCATTGCATTTGGTAATAGCCTTTATTTACCTTTAGCTACAAGTTTAAACCTAATCAATGAGATCGGAATACCCCTTTTTTGTGTGTATGGTCATCTTTAGACTATTACTTTAGAATTTTTATGAAATTGATGTTAAAATTGGTATTGGTGTGGTTCTGAGTAAACTAGTTTACATACAAATACTGTAGATCCAACTGTCTGCTGTTCCCAGGTCCATTCCTGGACGGACACACTCAGTAGACCCTTTTTTGGTTTGGGTTATATAGCTGCTTTTGTTTTGTATAACTAGAACTAGATATGTAAAAATAACTTACTGTTCTATCTGAACAATAGAGAGTCATATTGTGAAATGTGTTATTGTTAACTGTGTTTAAAAAAAAACATTGCACAAAAAGAATAAAGAAGCAGTGCTGGCTCCTGAAATGATCGTGTTTAGGTTAGTACCAAAAATAGCATGCAGGTTTAATCTAGTGAAGGTCAGGTGTACACAGCCAAAATGTGCATCCTGAGCCTCAGTATCGTGAACTACTACTTGCCTACCATGCCAAGAATTCCAAGCCTTCCTTTGCTTGTTTAAGTCCAGATATTGATTGTATTTACATGTCTCCAGGTTACAAAGTTAAATTTGTTTGTAACGTAGGACAGGTACATTTTATAATTTGAACTCCAGCCAAACATTTTATTAGCTTTGGATAGTATATATGAAGTGTTAAAGGGGTTTTGCCGGGAGTGGGGAATATGCGCCAGCTGGAGAGTTGACCGCGCTTGCGCAGTCACTCTCCATTCTATTGTATTGGATTTCTGGGTAGAGCCGAGTGGTGTGTTTGGCTCTGATCGGAACTCCCATAGAGCAGAATGGAGAGTCGTGCGCAAGCGCGACCGACTCCCAGTCTGCATGGAGAGATTTGGGGCCCGTTCCCGAGATAGGTACGGGTCCCACAGTTGGGACCCGCACCTATCAGACAATGATGGCATATCCTAACGATTTGCCGTCATTGTCTATGGTGGAAAAACCCCTTTAATACCCTTGTAACATTTGCTTTGCTGCCTCTGCCACTGTTCATTTTCTGTCCCTCAAGGAAATAATATTGGTACCGCACACCTTGGTTATGAGAGGCTGTGGAGGCCAGTGGGATGATTTCTATTCCAGTATAAGGTTTCAGTAAATTCTCGGCACACTTCGTATTGAATTCATGAAATGTTTATGAATTATTTACAGCAAACATGTAGATTAATAAGTATAGCAGCTCTCCATGATACAACATTCAAGTCAGATACTGAAAATGGCAATGTTGTAAGTCCAGATATATGTGCAACGTTTCATCATGGATTGGCTTTCTTCTGGTCACATCTGGAGAAAGAGTCTTAAAGGGAATAGGGTGGGTGGTTTATGTTTCCCTATCTGACAGTCGGATGTGATAGAGGGAGAGAAGCTGAGCTCCGTGATATATAGGGTTATATGATAGAGGGAGAGAAGCTGAGCTTTGTGATATATAGGGTTATATGATAGAGGAGAGAAGCTGAGCTCTGTGATATATAGGGTTATATGATAAGAGGAGAGAAGCTGAGCTCTGTGATATATAGGGTTATATGATAGAGGAGAGAAGCTGAGCTCTGTGATATATAGGGTTATATGATAGAGGGAGAGGAGCTGAGCTCTGTGATATATAGGGTTATATAATAGGAGAGAAGCTGAGCTCTGTGATATAAAAGGTTATAGGATAGAGGAGAGAAGCTGAGCTCTGTGATATATAGGGTTATGATAGGGGAGAGAGCGTTCTGTGATATATAGGTTATATATAGAGGAGAGAAGCTGAGCTCTGTGATATATAGGGTATATATGATAGAGGAGAGAAGCTGAGCTCTGTGATATATAGAGTTATATGATAGAGGAGAGAAGCTGAGCTCTGTGATATATAGATTATATGATAGAGGAGAGGAGCTGAGCTCTGTGATATATAGGGTTATATGATAGAGGAGAGAAGCTGAGCTCTGTGATATATAGGGTTATTTGATTTGATGCTGAACTTATGAGTAAAAAGCAGAGAACATCTGTGCTTACCCCACCCACATGCAGTGACTGACAACTTTTCCTACATCAGAGTGTGTACAGAGCAAACTGTCAATCACTGTATGTGGGCAAGGTAAATAGGACTCCTACTGTTACTTAAAGCGGTTGTCTCACTACATTGATTCATCTTAGCTTAGTCCTGTTTTCTGGGTTTCATTTTTGAATCTAGTGTTTACTGTCTTTACTGGCTACTACTGGCCTGCAATGACGAGCTGCTGAGGACACCAGGTCTGTAGCTATTGCGACCAGCACTATCAGGAGGGATTGAACAGGTCTGTAGCTATAGTGACCTGAGGAGCTGATGCAGCCCATACAAGAGGGGATATCTAGGAATAGGTAGGACACTGGTAATGGACACATATTGGAGAGTGACTTGTTTTTGCAAGATGTTTAACATAAAAAGCAATCCTTGTAGTGAGACAACCCCTTAAAGGAGTCCGGTCAGAATTTACTCTGCTTTTTACTCAGAAATCCTGCTTCAAATCCTATAAACCTTAAAATCACAGAGATCAGCTTCTCTCACTCTATCACATTCTACTTTCCGATAGGGCAACATAAACCATCTAACAGGTTTGAAAAAAACTCAGCTAAAATACGGAAAGCAAAAGGTGCTTAGCTTACCACTCCATATGATGTTTGTAGCCAGAGCCCAAGACGCTTCACTGAATTGAAGTTTGGGCGTAACACCCTTTTGGGCAGCTCACTTGAAATCTGTTGATCCCACAGACAGCAGTATACTTCAAGGGAGACAGATTAGGACATTGAAAAGATCTGTTGTAAGCGAGCAAAATCCCATATGCATAAAGAAATTATTTTATTGAATAATTATATTAAAAAAGTTAACATAGTTCAAAAAGGGATATTAGGACAGACATGTGGTAACCAGCTTACGCGTTTCAGAATGTAAGTTCCTTGATCACAGCTAGTTTTGCACACAGATGTGAGAAGATTTAGACAAATCACAGACCAATGAAAACAGTTAAAAAACAATCCTATTAACCCTTGATATAGCATTCAAATAATCATCAAAAGTAGAGAAATGCACAAAGCAGTTGCACAATGCAGAAATAGGCAGAGAAAAAAAAACCTCTAAACATAATAAATAAAAAATATCAAAATCAAAAGAAGAAAAATGCACAAAACAGCTGCACAATGCAAAAATAGACAGAGGAGGCAAAAAAAACCAAGAAAACCTGTAAGCATAAGTGACAAAAGTGTCAAAATCAAAAGGAGATAAATACGCAAAACAGTTGCACAATGCAGAAATAGACATGAGACTTTTTTTTTTTTTTTTTAATAGGATTGTTTTTATCAATGATTTCTCATCCACGTGTCAAGAGTGGAATTACTCTTGACATGTGGAGGAGATATCATTGATAAAAGTCTCTTGGCTGAAACGTTTGTGGAAATGATTCTCTATGAAGTAATATTCAAGATATTGTAATTTACATGTTCAACCAGATCATGTGCATTATGTTGAAATGCTGTTGAAATAAAATCCTTCCAATTTTTGGTGAGTGCCTTTGGAGATACTTAGTCCGGGTCGGCTTTTCCTGGAGTGGCCAAGTGTCGAGTGGGAGGCCGAAAATCTGACCAGAAACCAGTGCTGTGTAGACATGGCCTAAGGACTGCAATTCGAGCACAGGAGGGACACATGCAGTCCTTGAGCTTCATGCAACTAGAGCTTATAAACAAGTAACCAGGCATCCCCATTCATATTGAAAAAGTGAACATAGTCCAAAAAGGGATATTAGGACAGACATGTGGTAACCAGCTTACGAGTTTCAGAATGTAAGTTCCTTGATCACAGCTATTTTTGTGAGAAGATTTATACAAATCACAGACTAATGAAAACACTCAGTACTTACAGCAAGGTTTTCTCAGTGTAGGTCTTTCCTCTAAGACACTGCGTTTACAACCGACACACATCCAGGCCTGCAGACCCAGACTTTATAGGCCTGATACCAGCCTCACCTGGTACGTGGGAGCAGCCTCCCACTCGACACTTGGCCACTCCAGGAAAAGCCAACCCGGACTAAGGGCCACATGTATGAACCTGTTTAGGTATAAAACTCACTTTTTTGCCCATAGGTTACTATGAGCTTTAGACCTAAACAGTTTCATACATGTGGCCCTAAGTATCTCCAACGGCACTCGACAAAAATTGTATTTGCAAAAAGGATTTTATTTCAAGAGCATTTCAACATAATGCACATGATCTGGGTGAATATGTAAATTATATGTAATCTCTTTTACTTGCTTCACTCTCATTCATTGTACAACTGACTAGTATGCTTCTGTAAAATGTTATGGCCATCTGTGACATCTGATGGTCAACAGTTCCTATAAGAGCAATCAAGGTAGTGTGATATTTGATCAGGAAAATTAAAAATAGACTTCTACAAACTCTTGGCTAGTTTTACTTTCTGAGCATGTCGCAGTATGAGTCAGCATGACACATCCTAACTGGGTGTTTTTAGTTAGCTTGATGTGTTCACTGCTCCAAAATAGTATCCAGTCCCTGCACCTTGGACACATTACATTTCTCGCTATCATAAATCATACTGTTAATGCTACTATCATGTTCTATTGCTATTTCAATGTGCTTGAAATGTAATGTCAAACAAACAAAGCCTAATTATATGACTAGCGTGCGTACTTGTTATCGTGTGACTGTGTATATAATCTATCATAAGACTCCCTTTTGCTGCGGGACTGTACAGTTAACTATTGCCAATTCAAAAACACTTCCTGTTCCAGATACTTTGCAAACTTTCTGTCAAGGTCATACGGTTTCATGTCTTTTACAAACTGGAAATCAGTTGTCTCTGACTCTCCCTACTGGCCACTTAATGACTGCCATGTGTTTACAACATGGCATATAAAAAAAATATTAAAAAATCCCCATTAGATAAAGCCAGTTATTTTAGTTTAACCCCTCCAAAGAAAAAAATATGACTTAAATTTTCTGCTCCTCGCCTTCCAAAAGCCAAAACGTTTTTATTTTTCACCTACGTAGATATATGAGGGCTCTTATTTTGTGGGACAGGATGTACTTTCTAATGGTGTCATTTATCATACCATAGAATATGCTGGGAAACCGCAAAAAGTTCTAAGTGGGAGAAAAAATGTGTAATAAAGTACTTGCGAAATGTTTGCAGGTGTTTTGCTTTTACGGCGTTAAATCTTCGGTAAAAATGATGTGTTATCTGTATTCTACAGGTTGATACAAATCAGGCAATACCTAAAATCTATGGTTTTCGTTATGTTTTGGTACCGTAAAAGAATTTTTAACATTTTCTATTTTTGAAATTTGAGCAGCATCGCCATTTTCTGTGACCAATAACTTTTTTGGACTAACACCTACAGACTTGAGTGAGAGGACATTTTTTGCAGACTGAAGTTTGGAATACATGGGACTTTTTATTACGTTTATTTCAATTTTTAGGGCATGTGAAATGAGGAAAAAAATGCAATTTTGGCTTTTGGAATTTTTGTTCTTCTACGGTGTTCAGTGTATGGGATAAATTATGTTATATTTTAATAGATCAGACTTTTTCGGATGCGGCGATACCAGTTATGTCTAACTTTTAATTATTTTATTTTTTAAATTAAAAAAGGTGATTTGAACTTTTATTATTTTATTTTTTTTACACTGGGGCAGGAAGTATTAAAACAAAAAACATGGCATCAATGGAAGCTTTCACAAGGCTTCCAGCTGCCATGTTAACCAATCAGGTGCCCACGATTTCGCCACAGGCGACCCGATCGAAGTGAGGAACGGTGTGCAGCAAGGGGTTAAACAGCGTGGGATGGCACCAGTACCATTCCGTGTTGTAACCACCAAGTGTTAGCTGCAATTAGCGGCTAACACCTGGCGGCTGTGTAGCGGAATCGCAGCCCCTTAATGCCACTAGGACATACGCATACATCCTATGTTTATCAGATTTAGATTAATTTACTGTTCATGCACCAACCACGTCTACTAAAAATTTATTAGAAGTGTCCTATACACAGTTAATACTGTTAACGTAGTTAATACTGGCTCTTCTCGTATCTTTATCACAATGACTCCATCATGATAATATCCTATCGATACAAGGTGGTGCTCAGTGAAACATCAACATAAGTATTCTAAAAAGGAATCCCCTTCTCACTCACCCATATATACAATTTTATTATAACTTCATACATAGGTACTTCTGTAGTGTTACATATAAATGGTTGCAAAATGAGATGATTATTGGATCTTAGGCCAAGGGTGGCAATAATTCTGAAACTGTATAGTTTGTTAAATGTTCATGTGCTGCTGTTATGAAAGTGTATGTGATGTGATGTGAAAACATAGCACCATTGATATTGATATGAGCAGTGAATGTCAGCTACGAAGGCGCACAAGGGTAGACTGACACGCTACAGTGGTGCAGCTCATCACCAAACGGAACCAGAGGGCTACCAGATGTGTGTCTACAACTACGATTCAACGAAACCTACTGCATATGGGGCTCCAAAGCACATGGATGGTCACTGCACCTCTGTTAATAAAGTTGCATCAGCGTAATATATTTACATTTTCACGATAGTATCAGAATTTGACGTCCATTGCTTGGAAAAGAGTTGCCTTCTCCGATGAGGTATGTTTTCTGCTTCATTGAACTGATGGACATTGGAGTGTCAGGAAGGAGCCATCAGAGAACAAATATTCTGCAACCATTGCTGGAAGAACACAAGTTGGTCGTGGCAACCTTGTGGTCTGGGAAATGTGTCTGTAGCATTCTGTGGGTCCATGTGAAAGGCACTCTTAATTGATTTGGGTATGAATTCATCCTTGTATACCCCATACACTTATTCATGCTAATTGTCTTCTCTGGGATCTTCCTGCAAAATGCAACATGTCACATGGCTAGAAATGTCAGTCATTGGTTGGAAGAGCATAGCCCCATAATTCTCCAGACTTGAACTAAATTGAGCATCTATGGCCATATTTGCAGCACCTGTGGGATGCAGTCAGCGCGGCTCCCGATACCTGTAGAGTCACTCCTAGCCCGTCTAGCTGCTATCTGTACTGCACAATGCAGTTAATCTGTATATTAGCTGGTGATCACCACCACAGTGACTCAATAATACCAAAACACCATGGTCACATATCCAGACCACATGGTGACTGAATAATACACCACGCTATTACTGAATACAAACCATAATACTACAACCAATATTACTGCCATACAGTGGCTATATAGTGGAAGATACCAGTTATACACAGGCACTCTGAACACATATAGGTAATTACAGTAAAGATACATATAGACACTCGCAGATGACATCTTTTCTGATGAGTTTTTTCCTTTTCTAATGAGTTATTCTCTATTCTTTTTCTTCTCCATCCGGGCTAGACTACCTTGATGACTTCGAATCATCCCTGCAAAATTTACCACACAAATATCTTAAGACTCCTGTTCCAGCATCTCCCTACCAATTCCCACCTCTGTACAAATTCTCATTTATTGGGTCCCCAATGATAATAATGACACCTCTTGTACCCCAAACAGTAAAAGTGCCCCCAATTGACTATAGGGCTCCAATTTGTGCACCAAAACACATGGTTAACCAAAGAATTTCAGTGCATGTGCTCAACGTCATATCCGGGGAGTGTCTTTTCAAAATAGATGTATGAGGGCTGTCAGCATTTCTGCAGAGGTTAAAGGGGGTCAGCCTGTCAGTGCTTAGACCATACACCACACACTCCATCAAATTGGTCTGCATAGCTGTTGTCCCAGAAAGAAGCCTCTTCTAAAGATGATGCACAACAAAATCCCACAAACAGTTAATAATAATAATCTTAATGTATATAACGCCAACATATTCCACAGCACTTTACAGTTTAGAGGGTATACGTACAGAGAAAAAGACAGACATTACACAAGGTGGGAGGGCGCTGCTCACAAGAGCTTACAATCTATTAGGGTGTATGAGTGAGACAAAGGGTGAGACGTGCTAAGTTTCCAATGGTCCAGCCATGTTTCATAAATAAGGGGTGGTTTAGATCAAATTGGGTGAACCTGCCACCCAGACCATACATCTATAAACAGATAAGAGCCTGTGGGTGCCCTAGTGTAGGGAATGACGGGGCCAGAGTGGGTTTTTTTAGTAGAGGGGTTATAGCAGCGTGTTTAAACGAAGATGGACAGATCCCAGTGGAGAGAGAGAGAGGTTGAAGATTGCTGTAAGTTGAGAGATGACAGCTGGGGAAATAGATTGGACAAGGTGGGAGGGAATGGGGTCACTTGGGCAGGTGGTGGGGTGAGCATAGAGGAGAAGCCTGGATACTTCTTCCTCTGTCATCAGGTCAAGGGCTGAGAGCAGACTAGAGGATGTGTGGGAGGGGATCGGATGGATATTACTTGTGGTTTGAGATGAGATATTTTGCGCAATACTATCAATTTTGTTTGTGCAGTGAGTGGCCAGGTCTTCAGCACAGAGGTCAGTGACCGGGGCCTGAGCTTTAGGCCTGAGAAGGGTGCGTGAAGTGTCAGTTTTTTTGGGTTGTTGTGTAATGTTGAGATGAGAGAGGTGAAAGATTATTGTTTGGCGCAACGCAGGGCAGTGTGACAAGTCCTGAGCATAAATTTGTAATGGAGAAAGTCTGTAGATAGCTTTGACTTTCTCCACAGATGCTCTGCACACCTGGAACATTGCTGCAGAAAGCAAGTCTGAGGCATATGCCATGGCTGCCGGTGCCTGACTCTGGTGGTGTGGAATTTGAGTGGTTGAGAGAGTTTCTACATATTGTTTTACAGCCAGGTCAGGACAGGAGATGGAGGAAATTGGGGACAGTGAGGATTTTATGGTGTCTATGAGTTCCTGAGTGTCAATGGGGCAGATATTTCTGAATGTGTGATGGGCAGGTGTGTCCAGAGAAGGCTGAGAATTAGTGATAGTGAAGGAGATATTTTTATGATCAGTGAGTACATAATGACAATTAGTAAGGTTAGAAATTGATCAGAGATGACAGAAGACCAGATCAAGAGAGTTCCCATCCTTGTGGGTGGGAGAGTCTGTAATTTGGGAGAGGCCAAGGGAAGATGTTAGTGAAAAAGGGGGATATGGGGTCGTCAATGGGGATGTTGAAATCACCCATGATGAGAGTGGGCATTTCAGTAGAGAGGAAATGAGGGAGCCATGCAGAAAAATGATCCAGAAACTGTCGGGGTGAACCCTGGGGGCCTGTACACAACCAGGACTCAGAGAAAATGGCTGAAGAGTCTGAGGATGTGGACCTCAAAGGAGGGGAAAGTGAGGGAGAGTGCAGGAGGAATGACATGGTAAGTGCAGTGTGGAAAAAGAGGCATGCCAACTCCTCCACCCTGTCTGTTCTCAGGTCTGGGAGTGTGGGAGAAGTATAGGCCAAAATAGGTGAGAGCAGCAAAGAAAGTGGTGTCAGATTACTGGAGCCATGTTTCTGTGAGAGCTAAGAGATTGAGGAAGTTATAGAGGACCAGGTCATGAACAGCAGTGAGTTTGTTACAGACAGATCAGGAGTTCCACATCGCACACTTAAAAGGGGCAGGAAAAGACATACAAGAAATAGCAAGCAGGTTAGCAGGGTTTTTTTGGGAGGCAGAAGAGGAGGTGGGATTAGCAGTAAAAGAGGGTGGGACAGTGTTAGGAGAGATGTCCCCTGGAGCAAGAAGTAGGAGAATGAAAAGAGACAGCAGATGATTTAGTGATGTATATGAGCGGCGGTTGTGATGCACCATGAAAGCAGGTGGTTTGGGATAGTTGAAGAAGGTAAATAGTGTATGGGATGTATACATAAGTGAGGGAAGGAGCAAGGAGCTGATGTGAACAGAATTCTCAGATTACATGACAGGGTGGTAGGAGAGAAGGCAAATGGATGCAAGATAGATAGATATATAGCAAAAGTGAGCATGGTGAATAAGGTGTATTTTAAAAAGACCAGTTACTCACAAAAAAGATGATCCTCTTAGCCCCCTTATGCTAATTCTGTCTCATTTCTGTCATATTTCTGCAGATTGCTTTCAAATCTGTCACTTTCAAATATGGCACTGCAATGGATGGCAAACTGACCGTTGGTCAAATTGACCTGAGCTTTCTAACTTATACTATGCTACGTGAAGTTCATTGATCTCATCAGTGAAGCCAGGTGTCGTAAATGGGTGGAAGAAGATTCAAGTACCAATCTGTGAAGCCCCAATAGTGAACTCCATGCTCAAGCGAGTTAAGGCAGTGCTGGAAAATAATGGTGGCCACACAAAATATTGAAAATTTGGGCCCAATTTGTCCATTTTCAATTTGGGGTGTACTCACTTTTGTTGCCAGCAGTTTAAACATTGATGGCTGTGTGTTGTTATTTTGAGGGCACACCAAATTTACACTGTAAGGCCTCGTTCACACGGCTTATTTCAGAACGTATTTACAACGGATTTCCGATGTAAATACGTTCTGAAATCAGTTGAAAATCAGTTGCAAATAAGTGCCACTAAGTGTGGCACGTATTTGTAACTGATTTCCCGACGGATTCACCACCTACAATGATTGTAGATGGTGAATCCGTCCGGAAATAATTGACATGTGAATTGTTTTTCCGTCCGGATTGCCGTCGTCAATCCGCGGCGGCAATCCGGAACGGAACTACGCGTCGTGTGAACGACGAGCCGTATTTTCTATTGAAATCAATAGAAAATAGGCTGTGACTTATTTCGGACGGATTTGCCGACGGATTGACGATCGTCAATCCGTCGGCAAATACGTTCTGAAATAAGCCGTGTGAACGAGGCCTTAAACAAGCTGTACACTGACTAATTTACATTGTATCGAATTGTCATATCTTCAGTGTTGTATCATGAAAATACAATATTTACAAAAATGTAAGGGATGTACTCACTTTTGTGAGATACTGTATGTCCATACGGTGGGTCTATACCTACCTACAGGGGGTCTGTATGACTACCTGCAGGGGGGTCTATAGACCTACTGACAGGGGTCTATATATCTACGTACAGGGGCCCACATAATTACCTACAGGGGGCCTATATATCTACCTACAAAGGGCCTTTACATCTATCAGCAGGGGGCCCATATAGCTACAAGAGTCCTATATACCTATAAAATACAAGACAAACGAATTATCTCACTGAGCTGGGCTGTGTATCTACTCCAACCACTATATTGGAAAAGATCCAGGAATCCTGGCTTTTGGCACCAGCCAGAATCAATATCTTGAATATGAAAAAACAATAGGAATCCGGGACTCCTTAATATCCTTCTCATTTATTGGAAAGCCTTATTAAAAAGCATAAAACACTGTGGTAGCTTATGACACAGGGACAGAGGGCAGGATATTAAGGATTCCCGGATTCCTATTGTTTTTCCTTTATACCTATATGTGTCCCCCGAGTACATGTACACAGTTAGAAATGTGCCACGGAGCTTGGGGGCCCACCGGTATGCTAGTAATCCTGAGCTCTTCGACATGTTTTTAACTGTATGCGCGTCCTTGGAGCACTCATACAGTTGAAAAGTGACATTATATGTATCAGTACAGGGGTGGACCTGAGGATTCTCCAGTCCTGCGGTGGGCCAGTACAACATTGTGCACAGCCATGAGTGAAAACAGGGTTACCTTCAGCCAGCGTTAGCTCTGAGTGGCAAACAGTGCCAAGTTAACCTTTTATATAGCATTGCACATGAATGTCCTGATGCTTGCCAGCATTTGAATGTTCTGTGGGATACAAGCCACCATATACCATGGTGTGATGCTGTGTGCTTGGCCATGCAGGCCTCTCAGTTACAATTACGGTGTTATACAGGAGTTATACACTCAGAGTATATAATTCCGTGTCATAATGTGTATTATAAGAGCAGTCCACTGCGTCACCAATGCAGTTGGCTTCACAGGGAAACCCTTAGGGTGCGTTCACATGGCAAAGACCAAATACCGATCGGTATTTGGTCTTATTTTGGCACGTAGGTGGGGGGCTTTTGTCCGCGGTTTGCAGATTCAAGCAAACCCCCTTCACACGCACATGTTCATGTTGTGCCCGAAAACCTGGCAGAAGAATGAACATGTTCTAAGTTTTTCGCAACGGCGGCGGTGTCAAAAACCGTCCAGCAGAAAATCTGTGCAGTAGGGACTGCTGAACGGATTTTATATTAAAGTCTCTGAGGGAGCATTGCATGTCGGTTTTCAGGCAGTTTCTAAAACCGCAAACCGTCTGAAAAACAGACCAAAAACCGTTGCCATGGGGACATGCCCTAAGCCATGAGTTTTGCCCTTAGTAGATTCAATAGTTAAACCGTCCCTGGACAAGGAGTCCAAAATAATGGTATTCCTTGTCCCTTAGACAAAAATGTAATGCACAATGCTATGCCTTTACTCTTTTCCCCATTGGTTTGGAGGTTTAACAATACAGCAGCTGTCTTGTCTGATATTTGCTCCACAATTTAAATGCTTTTACATCTCAGGTGTCAATATTCCATAGACCAGACCTGGGCAAAGTACGGCCCTCGGGCCCATTCCGGCCCTCCAGCTCGTCGGATGCGGCCCGCGGCGTACGATGCCCAGGTCTGCTAATAGTAGCGCTGACAGCCCGCCGCGGCCGGGTATTGCTGAGAGGCCGCCGCGAGCCGTCAGCGCTACTATTACTAGTGAATTAGGCAGCGACGCGATGAACTCCGCTCACCGCGCCGCTGCCTCTCCTCGGCGCACACAGAGTAATAGCTCTGTGCGGGCCCAGGAGCTGACGGAGGAGCGTCCCGGCGCTGGTGGCATGACGTCATCACGTCACCAGCCCGGGAAGCTCCTCGGATAGAAGATGAGCGCGCTCGGCCGGGAGGGGGTAAGCCAAGGTGAGTATTAGTGTTTGTTATTTTTAATTTTGGCCATAAAACTATATACCTGCCTGGGGACACACCTAGCTATCTATATACCTGCCTGGGGACACACCTAACTATCTATATACCTGCCTGGGGACACACCTAACTATCTATATACCTGCCTGGGAACACACCTAACTATCTATCTGCCTGGGGACACACCTAAATATCTATCTACCTGCCTGGGGACACACCTAACTATCTATCTACCTGCCTGGGGACACACCTAACTATCTATATACCTGCCTGGGGACACACCTAACTATCTATATACCTGCCTGGGGACACACATAACAAGCTCGATACCTGCGTGCGGACACACCTAACTATCTATATTCCTGCCTGGGGACACACCTAACTATCTATATACCTGCCTGAGGACACACCTAGCTATCTATATACCTGCTTGGGGACACACCTAACTATCTATATACCTGCCTGGGGACACACCTAACTATATATCTGCCTGGGAACACACCTAACTATATACCTGCCTGGGGACACACCTAACTATCTATATACCTGCCTAGGGACACACCTAACTATATACCTGCCTGGGGACACACCTAACTATCTATATACCTGCCTGGGGACACACCTAACTATATATCTGCCTGGGGACACACCTAACTATCTCTATACCTGCCTGGGAACACACCTAACTATCTATATACCTGCCTGGGGACACACCTAACTATCTATATACCTGCCTGGGAACACACCTAACTATATACCTGCCTGGGGACACACCTAACTATCTATATACCTGCCTGGGGACACACCTAACTATCTATATACCTGCCTGGGGACACACCTAACTATCTCTATACCTGCCTGGGGACACACCTAACTATCTCTATACCTGCCTGGGGACACACCTAACTATCTCTATACCTGCCTGGGGACACACCTAACTATCTCTATACCTGCCTGGGGACACACCTAACTATTTCTATACCTGCCTGGGGACACACCTAACTATCTCTATACCTGCCTGTGAGGAGCCCTAATTATCTATATACCTGCATGTGGGAAGCCCTAAGTACCTGCCTGTGTGGAGCTTTAACTATATACCTGCCTGTATGGAGACCTAACTAGCTATATACCTGCCTGTGTGAAGCTTTAACTATATACCTGCCTTAGGGGTGCTGTACCTATCTATATTCCTGCCTCAGGGGAGCTGTACCTATCTATATACCTGCCTGAGGGGAGCTGTACCTATCTATATACCTGCCTGAGGGGAGCTGTACCTATCTAGATACCTGCCTGTGGGGAGCTGTACCTATCTAGATTCCTGCCTGAGGGGAGCTGTACCTATCTATATTCCTGCCTGAGGGGAGCTGTACCTATCTATATACCTGCCTGAGGGGAGCTATACCTATCTATATAGCTGCCTGAGGGGAGCTATACCTATCTATATAGCTGCCTGAGGGGAGCTATACCTATCCATATACCTGCCTGACGGGAACTATACCTATCTATATTCCTGCCTGAGGGGAGCTGGACCTATCTATATACCTGCCTGAGGGGAGCTGTACCTATCTATATACCTGCCTGTGGGGAGCTGTATCTATATACCTGCCTGCCTGCGGGTACCTATATCTATATACCTGACTGAGGGGAGCTGTATATACCTGCCAGACTGAGGGGACATACATCTACATACCTACCTTACTGAGGAGAGCTGTATATACCTGCCTTACTGTGTACCATCAGTATATATGCAGGTATATAGATACAACCCCCAGTAAGTTTCCACAAAGATAATCCCCCAATTTTTCCCCGTTCAGCCTATGTTTTTATTAGTCCGGCCCCCCAGAACCATCGCACTTTCTCATGCGGCCCCATGGGAAAATTAATTGCCCACCCCTGCCATAGACTATGGTTGTTTCAGTCATTACAGGCATACAACAGCTGCTGGTGACATTACTGAATCCCAGTAAACAACCTAGCCATCAAATTTCCTTTCTCTTAACTTTAATCTGTATTGATGATTCATTAGGCACTGCGCAGACACAATGTCAACCCCTTAAAGGTTTATCATACTCTGTCTGAGGGTACATGATCTATAAATCACATTACTTGTTATGGAAAACCTGCTCTCTTTTGGTTATGGTAAAAAAGGGAGTTTGAAAAAGGTTTTTCCTTAAAGGAAATGTGTCATTAAAAAATGAGTCATTGTTTAAGTCCCGTTTTTATGTTAAACACATTTTTTAGGAATTTTTGGTTGTTTTTTTTTTATTTTTCATATCACTTTCAATATTTTTTAATAATTCTTGAGTCTTGCAGTTGTCACTTTGGCCACTAGGCCTTGTTTGCACCGCTTTAACAGCAGCCAGAGAGATGCTTTACAGTAGCTTCATGTACATAGGAGACTTAAGACTGACTCAGTCCCATTCACTTCTATAGGAGAGTTTTCTAATCATGCTCTGTGACCTGGGAAGAAATCACTGTGCAGGGAGGTGAAAGGGTTAACTGTGACCATCTCCTCTTGTGACTGGTGGATCCTGTGTTATCTATTCACACTGGTGTCTCCTTTCAGTTTGACCGTCTCTGTGCTGATAATGAGCAAACAACTGAGAATCTTTCTGTACAGAACAGGACGTATCAGACTGTTATTAGGCTTAGTGGCCAAAGTGAAAACTGCAGGACTTAAGAATTATTTTAAAATATTGAAAAATATATAGAAAATGTAAAAAAATATAACCAAAAATTCTTAAAAAATGTGTTGAACATAAAAATGTGAGTTAAACAATAAGTCATTTTTGATGACACATTCCCTTTAAGATCTGCATGTATTTTTTTCAGTGCTACATGTGTTTTGAATGCCATTTTTGCTAAATATTGGGGCATGCTTACTGTTGCTGTCTAAAGATTAGACAGTGTAAACTTAGACAGTCTAAAAATGCAGCAGATTTATCACAGTGGCTCATTCTGTTTGATAAATGTGGTGCATCTTTAGACTTGTCTAGCATTTTTAACCCCTTAACGACCTTGGGCGTATCCATACGTCCAGGTCGTTTGGGGGTTCACGCACCTGGACGTATGGATACGTCCTGAGGATCGCGCGAACTCTAAAGCAGAGTTCGCGCGATCGGCGCGGGGTGTCAGCTGTATATTACAGCTGACATCCCGCACCATCGGCCCCAAACCCGGATCGCTCCGGGAGGGGGGGAGGGGCGGTTAACCTTAATTATCGCGACCATCGGGTCGCAATAACTAAGAGAGACGCAGGAGGAGATCGCTCCCCCTGCGTCTCTGTCGGCGGCAGCAGCGCACGGATCGGGCGATCCGTGCAGCTCCTGCCTTCCTACAGACAGCACGGAGGGCAGAGAATGCCTTCCGGGTTGTCTGTGACGTCACGATGCCCGGCCGTGCCCTGTGGGCATGGCCCGGCATCGTGACTGACAGTTGTCATAGGAACCAGTCATAGCAACAAGCTATGTACTGATTCCTATTGAATGAGAGATCTAAAGATCTCTCATTCAAATCCCCTATGGGGAAATGTAAAAAAATAACGTGAAAAAGTGAAAAAAAGTAAAAAAAAAGTGAAAAACAAGTAAAACACAAACACGAAAAATAAAATAAAAATACGTTACCGCCCTTTTCCCCTTTACAACGCCAATGGCCCAAAAAGATCAAAAATAATTATAGTTACCATATTTGTTATCGCCGCGTGCGTTAACGACCTGCCTATAAATCTATCATGTTAATTAACCCGTACGGGTGAACGTCGTAAAAAACAAAACAAAAAAACAATCACAGAATTAAGATTATTGTTCATCCCACAGCACATAAAATGGAATAAAAAGCCAAAGTTGTACAAATTAAAACGTCAGTTCATCCGCAAAAAAAAAGTCCTTATACATCTCTGTATACGGAAAAAATAAAAATGTAATATGCTCTCAGAAGATAGCGATGCATAAATATTGTTTTACACACTAAAAATACTTTTCTTTTTTTTTTAAAGTGCTTCAACATAAAAAAAACTATATAAATAGGGTATCACCATAATCGTAGCGACCCAAAGAGTAAAGCTAACCTATCACGGATACTGCACGGTGAGCCCTGTTAAAAATAAAAATAAAAAACACTCCTAGGATTGCAGCATTTTCTTCACCCTGGCCTCCAAAAAATGGATTTAAAAGCAATCAAAAAGCCTTGTCCCCCCAAAAATGATACTAATAAAAACATCAACTCATCTCGCAAAAAACAAGTCCCTACACAGCTCCAAGCACAGAAAAATGTAAAAGTTATGGCTCTCAGACTATGGCGATACAAAAACGTATTTTCTGGTTGAATAAAAGTGTTTTTATTGTATAAAAGCAGTAAAACATAAAAAAATATACAAATTGGGTATCGGTGTAATCGTATTGACCTGCTGAGTAAAGCTACCCTGTCATATATACCGTACAGTGGCCGCTATAAAAAAGAAAAATAAAAAACACTATCAAGATTGCTGTATTTTGTTCAAAACATCTCAAAAAACCTTAATAAAAGTGAACATAGCATCATATGCTCCCCATAATGGTACCAATAAAAACTTCAACTCATCCCGCAAAAAACAAGCCCATACACAGCTCTGCACACAGCAAATAAAAAAGTTATGGCTGTCAGAATAGGACAACATAAAAACGCAATTTTTTATAGACGTATTTCTACTGTGTAAAGTAATATAACAGAAAAAACTATATAAAATCTATATCATTGTAATTGTACCGACCCATAGTAAAGTTATACATTCATTTACACTGCACGGCGAATGCTGTAAAATTAAAACTCAAAAAACAATGACCGAACTGCGTTTTTCCCCCATTTTCATTGCCAATGCTAAAAAAAAAACTATGGAACACCTGTGTGCCTAAAATGCAGAATACATCCCTAGATGAGATCCCTGATGGGTGTTGAATCCAAAATGGGGCGACTCCTGGAAGGCTTCGCCTGTTCTGCTACTTGGGGGCTTTGCAAATGCGACATGGCCCCACCAAAAATCTGCGTTCTAAAAGCCAAATAGCGCTCCCTCCCTTATACAACCCTGCCATGGCCCAAACAGCAGTTTACACCCACATGTAGGGTATTGCCGAACTTGGAAGAAATTGCTTAACAAAGTTTTAGGGTTCTTTTTTCCAGGATTCCTTGTATATATGAAATATTTTAAGCTAAAATTGCAGATTTTTGGAAAAAAAATTTTTTTAATTTTCACAGCCTTATGCTAAAGAAAATTTGTGAATCACCTGTGGGATCTATATACTCAATGCACCTGGATATATTCATTAAGGGGTGTAGTTTCCAATATGCAGTCTATTTAGGGGTGTTTTATTAAGTTTTAGCACTTTAGGGTGTCCCCAAACCTGAAATGGCGCCTAAATAAAATCGTATTGAAAATGAGACCCCAGAGTCCAGTAGGTGCTCCTCCTATTCTGGGGCTTATGGTTGAGCCAAATAATGCACTAGGGCCACATATGGGATATCTCTAAAAACGGCAGACCTGGGGAATTGATATTAAGTTGCATTTACCTAGTCACATTTACCGTATTCCAGTGAATAATGGATAAATATTGAAAATCTGCAAAAAAAGTGAAATTTTGAAATTTCACCTCCACTTTGCTTTAATTTCTGTGAAATATCTAAAGGGTTATCAAACTTCCTAAATAGTGTTGTAAATACGTTAAGGGGTCTAGTTTCTCAGATGGCATCACTTACTCAAAGCCACGTCAGAACTGGAGTGGTCCCTAAAAAAATGTATATTGCAAATTTTCTTGAAAATGTGAGAAATTACTACTAAATTTCTAAGCCCTCTAATGTCGTAAAAAAAAAAAGACATTTAAAAAATGATGCCAACCTATAGTGGACATATGGTAGATGCTAGTTATAAACTATTTTGTGGTGAATAATTATCTGTCTTGCACGCAGAAATTTTGCAACTTTCAAAATCGCTAATTTTTCCAAATTTTCATGAAATTTTGATATTTTTCACAAACAAACAAGGATTGTATGGATAAAAATTTCTTACTAACTTAAAGCACAATGTGTCATGAGAAAATAATCTCTGAATCACATGGATAGGTAAAAGTGGCAAAATGTTATTCTCACATAAATTGACACATGTCAGATTTCAAAAATAGGGCTGTGTCAGGAAGGTCAAAACAGGCTGGGTCCTTAAGGGGTTAAGATCAACTATTAGTTGGCTTACTTTGCACAATAATTCTGCCCAGAACAACGCAATGTGACCACACCCCTTGCCCATAAACACAGTCACACAAAGTGTTTAACACATACATGTGGTGATCATGTACTGCAATGTATTATAACAGCAATCTAGCGATCGCTAAGTCAAATCCCATATAGGAAAAAGTTATTAAAAATGTTTTAAAAAAATGTGAAAATTGTAAAACAAAAAACCTACAAAAAAGTAAAGTAAAAAAAAAATACTCCACCCTTTTTCCATTACAATTGCCAATCAACCATTTAAAAAAAGGGGTCATGTTGGAAAGGTCAAAACTAGCGGCGTTAGTAAGGGGTTAAATGTCACTATAATACTAAATCCCCCATGAGCACAGTAATGCAAACAGATGGTATTTGTTTCGCTGACACCTTCTAGTGCCAACATTGGTGTCCACAATAGGCAGCTGGCCAGTGCACAGCAGTTGTTCTTTACAAAATTAGCTGATTTATTATTTTGTTTTCTAAAAAAAACTAACCAAAAGAGGACCCCTCTTCTACACACACCCATGCAATGGAATACTTTATGGTGAAATAAGTAAAGGAAGCTCTACATGCTATGACTTGGGCAATTGTTTCGGTTGTGGCCAGGGGTGTAACTTTGGTTCGAAAAGTGGTGGGGAACAATTTTCCCTCACATCCCCTATCTTCCTATCTCTCCCTCCCTCCTTCACTCGCCTTCCCTTTCACTTCCCCTCCCTTCCTTTCTCTCCCCTCCTCTCCCTGCAGTGAACCCCTGTAACCCATCTAAGAGGTTGGAGGGAGTGCTGTGAGCTCCCCCAGCAGGTCCGGGCGGAGTCCTTATGGCAAACACTTTTGGTGCACTCTGTACGATTATGAGTAGCTCTCTAATTACTGAAGTTTAGAGCCGGACTGGGACTAAAAATCAGCCCTGGCAATGAAACCGAAACCAGCCCACCTATGTTTCCCCTCTAGGTGGAAATAAAAAACGTTGTGCAATGCAGCAAATTTCGCTTAACCCCTCCCATCCCCCATCACTGCTCCATTAAATTTGCTATACACACAACAAAATGAGGAAAAGAAAAGAATCCAATCTCACTGTACTCCTAGGAATCACTTATGTCACATACTGTACCCCAAAAATTATTTTATTGCATACCATATACCAGAACTGGCATCACTCACTGCACCCAGAAATTAATTATATTACACATGGTAGCCACAGAAATTACATTACTAACTTCACCTTACAAATGAATTGTACATTGTATAATATAATTCACTGTACTCCAAAAATTTATTATATTACACACTGAACCCTAGAAATGATTACTCACTGTATCCCAGAGATTACATTATACCACATCCCAGAGATTACATTATACCATATCCAAGAGATTACTTTACACACCGTATCCCAGAGATTACATTACATTACTCACTGTACCCCAGTGATTACAGTACACAACATACACGAGATATTACATTACACACTGTACCCCATAAATTACTACTTTACACACCATACACCAGATATTACATTACCCACTGTACCCTAAAGATTAGTTTACACACCGTACCCGAGATATTACTGCATTATTCACCGTCCCCCTGAGATTACTTTTCACATGTA
>JAODAL010057754.1:0-22486 GCA_025379985.1 Phyllomedusa bahiana | reverse complement strand
TGGAGATCAATATATTAAAAATTAATATTCTGCCCCGCCTGTTGTACCTCTTTCAGGCTGTCCCTATCTCTCAGCCTAAAACTTTTTTTCTGTGTAAACACCCTAGAATAGCTCAGTCTACTCTGATACGTCCGAAATCTGAAGGTGAGCTATCTCTTCCCGATTTTCAAGCCTACTACCTGGCATCAGTCGCAGTCCGCACACTGGATAGTTTCCACAATGCACAATCGAAGCTTTGGGTCCAACTGGAGTCACAGCTCTATAGGCGACCTGTGGCGGGACTACTCTGGCTCCCACCGTCAGTACTCCCGAGGTAGCTGCTTGTAGGGATTCCATTGGTAACACAAATGTCAATCTTGGTTTATAGATCTTTTGCTTCCAAGATGAGCTTATTTAGCCTAGGAAGTCCTTGTTCCTCGATACTTAGTAACCCGCTACTTCCTCATTCCCTAGCGATCCCACTCTCGCGCCTCCTAGGACATGCTGCTGCGCAGTCCGTTTTTGCCAGTGTAATTTCTTCTGGTTCCATTACAGGTTATGAAGACCTGATAGGCGACTCAAGGACTGCACAGTTCTCGAGGTTCAATTACTATCAGCTCCGGAGCTTCTATTCCAGATGTCAGACGTCCCTGGATATCCAGAGACCCACTACCCCATTTGAATTGTGGTGTCTGGGAAAGCACTCAAAAAAATGGGCCCTTTCAGGTCTTTATGAAATGTTAGTTAATACCTCTTTGACAGAAAGACTCCCTTTCCAACAAAGCTGGGAACAAGAACTCAATGTTACACTTCCGGATGAGGACTGGAGCAGAGCATTTCTCCTGACTCATAAATCTTCTATATCCACGAAAGCTCAGGAGTTAAACTACAAAATCCTGACACGGTGGTACAGAGTACCGGCTCTCCTACATGCCCTCTGCCCGGAGGTGCCATACATATGCTGGTGCTGCAAATCAGGTAGGGGCACTATGGCCCACATCTGGTGGAGTTGCTCTGTTCTTCAGCCCTTTTGGTTGAAAGTGCCTGAGCTTATTCGTGTTATTACAGGCATGCCTTTACAAGCCGACCCCGCGCATATTCTCCTTTTTGCCCTTCCTCTTCCGATCTCGGTCCTTAAAAAACACCTTATATCTCACTTACTACTTGCAGCTTAAACTGTAATCCCCAGATTATGGCTTTCCACTTCCAGCCCCTCCATATCGGACTGGTTTAGGGAGATTCACACGGTCCAAAGAAGGGAGGAATTTAGGGCTGACTCACCTGACCTCTACAAGAAATACCTCCAAACCTGTGAGGACTGGATTGTTTTCTACAACTCAGACCTTTACTGTAACTACTCTTAAGCACTCAAGTATTTAGATACAGATTATCTCTATGTAGGCCATGCAATGACTGAACTGACTGAAATTCTTTTCTTTGTTTAGTTATTTTGTCTCTTTTATTATGGTTTAAGACTTTACCTTGCTTGTTTTGGATAGAGTTGGATGCGGCACTGTCTGCTGAGTCAACAGCGCTATCTCGCCAGTATTGCCATACCATTCATTCTCTCACGCAAGCTATTCATGTTCCCAATCTCGCTTGCTACTACAGTTTGTAAATCTCTTGTCAGGCCGTGGTATGAGAATACTTAATTATTATCCTGTTACTTCCTCATCTTGGTGTTCTCCAACATGTAGTGTAATTCTTCCTCTGTCGAAAACACTATATTTCGCTTACTGTTTGATTCCTATGTTAATACTCCTTTTACTCTTTTAGCTGTATGATATTTTTCACCCTACTTGTCCTTTATCCTTAATAAGAAGCTTGGTTTTTGAATACGAAAAAAAAAGAGGATTCCCACGACTTCCTTATAGAAATGTATATTCCCCATATGAACATAATTACCTGTGGTTTACAGAAGCGGCAATCTAGAATGGTTTTCTCCAGGAGAAGTGCTCCATGGTGATTTTTGATAGGAAGGGTTCCTAATGAGAGCGACTGGACAAAGTAAGAACAGTTGAGATCAAGCATGATAGAGGAGGGAGCATCCTAAGACATATATACAAGAAGTTCAAAACATTAGCAGCCCTCCGGAAATCCAAAAACATTGGGATTTTATTCACTAATGATCACTACGATAGTTTTAGTCCTAGGTCAGAGCTTTTTCCCAGATAATTACATAATAAATCTGCAGGAACAATGAATAGACATTACTTTTTAAAATAAATTTCTTTAAGTTTGTTGAGTTTTGAAAGAATTTGGCCTGGTGGGAAGACTTGGCCATCCTGGATGACTTGGCCAGGCTTGATGATTTGACCAGGCTTGATGACTTGGCCAGGCTGCATGAATTGGCCTGGAAGGGTCAGTTGGCCTGGCAGGATGACTTTGCCTGGCAGGATGTCCTGGCAGGATGCCCTGGCCTGGTAGGATGACTTTGCCTGGCAGGATGACTTCCCTGGCAGGATGACCTTTGCCCTGCAGATGACTTGGCCTGGGGGGTTGCCCTGGCCTGGCAGGATGACTTTGCCTGGCGGGATGCCCTGACAGGATGACTTTGCCTGGCGGGATGCCCTGACAGGATGACTTTGCCTGGCGGGATGCCCTGGCAAAGCAGGATGACTTTGCCTGGTGGGATGCCCTGGCAGGATGACTTTGCCTGGTGGGATGCCCTGGCCTGGCAGGATGACTTTGCCTGGTGGGATGCCCTGGCCTGGCAGGATGACTTTGCCTGGTGGGATGCCCTGGCCTGGCAGGATGACTTTGCCTGGCGGGATGCCATGACAGGATGACTTTGCCTGGTGGGATGCCCTGGCCGGGCAGGATGACTTTGCCTGGCAGGATGCCCTGGCCTGGCAGGATGACTTTGCCTGGTGGGATGCCCTGGCCTGGCAGGATGACTTGGCCAGGAGCTGGCATGAGTTTGTCATCTTGGAGGGTTTGGACACCGACTGATATAAGTTTCTAGTCTTTCACAGTCCTCCGTTTTTCTTGTAACAGAGAAAATCCAGAAACTTGGTAAGTTATCAATTAATTTATAGAGGAAGAACTCAAATTGTGACATAGCAATACTCATCTTTTTTCCAGCAATATCTGTACATCAATAAACGATAACGTCGTAATATCAAAAATGATGAAAAATGGATGCAGCAGTGACAATCAGTTTCTTATCATTTTTGTGTCCTTCATCGCAATCTTCAGGGCACAAAGTACGCGACAGCTTTTCTAGAGAGAGATTGTGGCCATGTTAGTGGATTGATCTATGTAGAGGCCGATAAGTGATCTATGTACATAATATTGAAGATGAAAAAAGTAATGGCTGAAATCAAGAGATGGGAGAGGAGTGTGAGATTGATAGCAGAGAAAAAAACTGAGGTGGGAGCAGATATTAAGCATAGCTCCCAGTGATTGTGACTTCCATCACTGGCATTAGTGGAGGCTTTTCTGATCGTCTTGTGTGCTGACCGGTGGGTCTGCTCCTTTAATGGGGTTGTCTCACTACATCGATTCATCTTACTTCAGGACTGGCTTACTCAGTGTGATTTTTGAAATCAGGGGCATGTTTAATGGATTTCTACTGCCCTGCAGTGACAAGCGCTGAGGATACCAGGGTTCCTTTAGCTATAGTAACCAGCAATGGCAGCCTATCAGGAGAGATCAAACAGGTCGTAAAGCTATAGGACCAGAGCTGGCAGCCTATCAGAGAGATCACCAGATATCTCCCTCACACAACCTCCCTCTCCACAGACTTCCTTCTCTGCTCTCCTCTTATCAGCTCCTCACACAACCGTCTACTAAGACTTCTCCCGTGCTTTCCCCCCCCACACTCTGGAAACTTACTGCCCAACACAGTCTGACTCTCCTCCACTCTCACCAGCTTCAAAAGCAACTGAAAGCTGTAACTGACGAATAACCACACGTTATTACTCCACACCACAAATATGTTTCACCCTCACCAGAGATGTATGTAGGGGGAAGATGGTTATGGAGAGCCTTGTAAAGGTCATGAAAGTAATTGACTGGATTCACTGGGCAATGAAGTAGCTAGTGTAAATCTGTTAAAAATGAGCCCTGTCCCCCCTCAGCCATAAGGGGTTCATGATGCAGGGAAAGGGTAGGAAGTCTTTGTTGAACTAATGTTGAGCTGACATGTACAGATTGGAGCAACCCTATCCAGTGATATGCTCACACTTGTCTAGACTGGGAATACTCTATATAGATTTGAAGGCTTCTAACTTTGTTAATCTCAACTTTCTCAAAGGTTCTTGAATAGCAACCTGAGCCCTCTCAATATCACTCTGAATTAATTCTATAAATAGGGGCAGGTGGAACATACATAGACATGTAGGTATAAGAAAGATCAAAATTATCACCTACCGAGAGACTGATGTTGTCCTTGTTGGAGATTGATGGTAAAACTGAAGAAAACAAGACATTTTGATTGTTAGATTAGAATATAGATCAGATCTTAGGCAGCCATAGATATCAACAATCTGAGTTTTTCCTGTATGTAAAGGTGTTTTTTTTTTTTTTGTAGAATAGCCATTGCTATTTTCTGAATGGTTTTGGCAGGATCTGCAAAAAGCTACAAGAAAATGTATAATTGCAATGTCCTGTAAGACGAACCTGTCCTGTATACAGGATTATCTGGAAGGAGAAAGACATCCATCTAATCCCACATTGTGGTGGAAGATCCTGCATGTAACCTAGTACTCAACATCTACCGTAATAGGATATTTTACTTTGTCCTCATTCAGACGCCTCTTCAGGATCATTGCCAGTTCTTGCCGTAAAGTCTCTACCTCTCTGACCAAAGTTTTCCATGGGAAGAAAACATAATATATTAAAGGCGTCTTCAAGTCCCTGAGCAGTGAGATCAAACGGGGAGATACAGAACTTATAAGACACAAGTCATGTCCAATCAGTGAGTGTGACTTCCTATCACAGCAGTAGTAAAGGCACAATTGGAGGCTCTTCTGGTCTCCTTGTGTAGTGAGCGTGTCGGGCGAGGGTCACATGCACGTCTACCCTAATTGATAGGGTCATATGTATGATGCAATGAGTTACACTGCTAGAATGATTCGAGAAGTAATTAGCATTATTTTACTGGGAGCTCTATATGGCAGCTGATCTATAGGGCAGTCAGACTGTATTTATAATTGTCTATAGTCCAGTTATATTTATTCGGGTTTTGAGCAAAGTGATGATTCCATCATCCTTATTTCATCCCTGTCTGAGCTGTTCATCCCGATGGAACTGAAAGAACAAGATAGTACATTTAATATCCAATTATGTTCTTTTTTATCTCATACTGACAATTTGGCAGTACCTGTACATCATAATGCCCGCTAATATTTTCCAGAAAATAAATTCATCTGAATAGTTTTTCATTTAGCGGACGATGGATCTGGCAGATAGAGTCACACAAACCTTGGTAGTTGGAATCACCAGTTTGTCAGAGTCTTTTCTGGGATTCGGAAATAAGAAAAATGTATGTGTTCAAAAAGTGACATAAAATGGATAATAATCCCTATTTCATTATACATGAGCCCATCCCCCGATCAGTCATAAGCCTCATACCCCCTGCAGAATATTTGTAGATCCCCTAATGCCTGCCTAACACAGCTCTGACCCATCCTGGACTCACAAACAATGAAGGTGGCCAGACGTCCTGACTCAGCAGAAAGCCTCTCGAGCTATCAGTCAGTTCTTAGTTTATATTCTCCAGGTCGCTCTTCAGACGCTAATTTAAAGACATCATCTTGTGTCCACAGAATCAGAAACACAAAAAGTTGTATGATTAATAAAAAAATCAGTCAATAATTAACTGGAAATCGGCTCCATTGGAAATCTGTTTCTCAATGTTCTGATTAAATCCATCAATTTGTCCTGTAAGAAAAAAAAGAATAGATTTTTATTAAATTGAAATAATGTAATTTTATACAGTTTGATAATTATCAGAAATCTCTTTTTATTATTGTACTGGTGTAAGCTGAGACATTTTTTTCCCTAACAGTAAATCTCGCTCCACTGTGACTCCTCAGGCTCAGGCAGATCACATTGGAATAGCTCTGCCTGTCCGAGCAGTAATGCACCTGGTTTTGCCGAACCCCATCCATATATGTGTCTTTTATTACGAGTGTGGTGCGATGCCCCCAGAGCGCCCCCTCATGTTAGGCGCATTAAAAAGTGTTGAGACTTATGAACAATGCACCTAACACACTCATTAGACATCGTAGCCGCTCACTTTGTCGCATTTGACACCAGAAAGGCCATGTTCACACGGCTTATTTCGCCACAGATTGGCGCCGTACTGCGCCCCGGATTTGCGCTGCAGTACGGCGCCAATCCGTCGCAGTAATTACGGTAATCCACAGTTCTCATAGAGAAAAGTGGAATTCCGACGCTCTCCACGCTTGGCGAATCCGCCGGGCGGGGAGAAAGTGACATGCACATTATCCAGGCGCAATACGCGCCGTGGATAATGCAAGTCTATGGGGCCGGCGAGCGGCTCCCCCGCCGCGCTCCGGCCCCGTCCCCGTCCCGCCCCTTATTCAAGCCGGAATTGCGAGCGCTTGAATAAGCCGTCTGAACATGGCCAAAAGGGTGAAACACCCGATCACACAGGTCTCCTTTGCTGTGTTTAAAAAGTGGTAAAAAACAATGAATAAAAAACTATTTATAAAATACAGAGCTGAACTATTAGCGAATCCATATATTCTTGTGCTTCATCTAAACTGTAAGGGCAGAATGTGTGGAGGCGAAATATCCAGAATTTGGAATCGATTAACATAATTTTCATGGATTTGTTCTATAGGGCAGATATTGTAACAAGAAGTATCCCCCCCCATGTCATTCTTTTATGTGGCGGGACAGGCTGTGTTTTCAAAACTTTCTTTATGTTTGTATCTGTACATTTCAGTCTGATGGATAATTTCGTATCATTCGCCCACATATTGCTTTAGACACGAACATTAGACACGCCCCACATATTGCACTCTACACTCCTAATTATTGAGTTTTAGAACCAGGGTGTCGGGCGCCAAGTTTCATATATGCACCCAGAGACTTTCAATACTAGAAACCAGAACACTTGACTGTTCATAATATAATAAAAGTCATAACATCTTGAGCTTCATCTTATAAAGTGCTTTTTAGCAATGGGCGATTCACGGCCGAATGTTTATGGGTCACCTAATCAGCGCACACTCTGTGTCTGTATGATACAGGCAGCAGTCAGGGCAGCACACAGTGTACCCTGACAGCAGGTTTGCTATACAGACAGCCCTGGAGCTACTCCAGGTCCCCAGGGCTGACTGTACAGACATTCCCGGGCTCCACCAGGCACTGGGAGTCACAATCACCCGATGGAGCAGGATAATCCCCTCTGATTAATCCGCGGTCACTGACTGCTGTCAGGGGTTAAGGGGTTCAGTTAGCAATAAATTTTTGTTGATATAATCCTTGTTTATTTGTAAAAAAAAAAAAAATTTGTGAAAATTTAGAAAAATTTGCCATATTCAAACTTCAAACATTTTTAGGTATAAGACAGATAGTTATACTATAAACAATGTTTTATAACCAGCATCCACCATGTGTCCACTGTAGGTTGGAATCATTTCTTAAATGTCTTTTTATTTTATTAAGACATTAGGGGGCTTAGAAATTTTGTAGTCATTTTTCACATTTTCAAGGAAATTTGCAGATCAGTTTTTTTTTTGGACCAGTCCTGTTCTGACGTGACTTTTGAGGGCCTGTTATGGTACTGTAGATACCCCCATAACTGACTCCATCAAGTATATAAAACGGACGTTTTAGGAACTTTTTAACACTCTCACAGATTTACAGCAAAGTGAGGTGAAATTTTACTTTTTTTGCAGATTTGTTCAGTTTATCACAGTAGTATTAACAGAAATGCATCTCAACATTGATTTTCCCCCACAATTCTGCTATTTTTAGAGCTAATCCCATATGTGGCCCTAGTGCGCTATTTGGCTCAACCACAAGCCTCAGAGTAAGAGGAGGAGCGGCTACTCATTTTCATTAGGATATACACTGTGTTCCAAATTATTATGCAAAAAGTATTTAGGAGTGATAAGGTAAGAATATTTTTGGTTATTTCAGTTAAACCATTGATGTGATTGTGTCCAGGGCTCTTTATATCACTGAAAGCATTTGCAGACACCAGTGCTAATTTAGTTTGGCAGGTGTGGTCCAATTAAATGCAAGACTACTTAAGAAGCTGTCCCACATTATTAAGCAGCCTACATTATCAGCCAAAATGGAAAGAAAAAGATGTTTCGGCTGCTGGAGAAGCACAAATTGTAGAGTGTTTAGTCCAAGGCATGACTACAATCAACATGCCGAGACACTTCATCGTGATCATCGCACAATCAATAAGTATGTTAGCTGATTCACAGCACACACGAGTGCGGTGCTGATTAGGGAAAATTTGAGACTCTTTTCCAACAGCAATTACATCATGTTAAAAAAGCAGCTGAAAAAAATGCCTTGTCAAGCACAGACAAGTTTTTAAAGTGCGGGTTGCCCCCCAACGTCCCCGAACAACAAGATGCGGGCCTTCAGGGGTTTGCGCTGGGGTAAGCCACCCTTTTCGACCTCTCTTCCATGCAACAAGCAAAAAACGGCTCCATTTGGGCCAAACAATACATAAAGATGACTTCAAAACTGTTTTGTTCACCGATGGTGCCGTGCAACGCTCGAGGGTCCAGAGGATGGAGTGGGGAGGGGCTGGTTGATGGACACCCCATGAAAAACCCGGCTACGGCGCCAAAGGAGGGGTGGAGAAGTTTTGGTTGGAATCATGAGGAGAGAATTGGGGCCCCCTTTTAGGATCCCTGAAGGTTTTTAAAGATGAACTCCATAAGTATGTGGAGTTTCTCAAACAGGATTCCCTGTCGGTTAAAGAAGAAGAACCGGCATTCCGCAGCAAATTATTTTTCATGCATGAAAGCCCCCGTCTCTGCTGCAAAAAAAATTGCATCTCTGGCTGCTTGGCATAAAAGGGGACAAAAATTATGGTGTGGCCCCCTGCTCCCCTACCCCAACCCCATTGAGAAACCTTGGAGCATCTCAAAAGGGGTGTTATGATGGCGGGAGGGAGTTCACATCTAAGCAAGCTTGGAGTTTTTTTTCCTCATGCAAAACAATTAAAAGCAAAAACCCTCCAAAACTGGGCAAATTCAAAGGGAGAGAGTTCAGAAGTTTTTATTTTTAACAAGGGGTCCATATGCACCCGTAAAATCCCTCGAAAAAGTTTTGTTGAAAACTGTTTTATTTCAGTTTGTAATAAACCCGCTAATGTTATAAAATTTACAAAATCCTTTTTTTTTTCGTTATAAAAAAGGAAAAAGGTTGAAAACTCTGCTGTGCATTAAAAATTTAGAACATGCATTTTGAGGTTTTTTTTTTTTATAAAAAATATGTTACATAGGGAGTTTGTTCAAAAACCTTTTTAATTATCTCTAAAAGTTGATGACGGAAAATTCAATGACGCAATTCATATGGTAATTTTGGAAAATAAAAGAAAATATTTTTGCAAATAATTTTGGAACACAGGTTTTTAGAACCTTAGGGGGTTTTGGATCCCTAATGGGTAAAAATTAAGAAACACCCAAAAAAAGCCCTCATATTGGACATACACCCCTTGGGGAATGATCCATGTTCCATGTTTTTTTTTAGTGTTGGAAAAGAAAAAAAATTTTAAACTTTTTTTTTTTTTTTTTTTTTTTTTTAAATCTCAGTTTTTAGCTGAAAATGGTTTTCATATTTAAAAAGAATTTTTTGGAAAAAAAAGCACCCAAAAAAATTTGTTCCCAAATTTTTTTTTTTTCCAAGTTCGGCAATACCCTATATGGGGGGGTGGAAAACTGTGTCTGGGTGCATGGCCGGGGCGTACAAAGGGGGAAAAATTTTTGGTTTTTGAGGTTTGCCATTTCACATTTACAAAGCCTCCAGAACAGGTGATACCTTTCAGAAGTCGCCTCATCTTGGATTCAGCACCGCTCAGAGATCTCATTAAGGGGTGAATCGTGCATCTTGGACCCACACTGTTTTTTTTTTTTACTCTAAGGCCCCTTTTTCACACGGTTATTGTGCGGATTGGCCCCGTACTCCGCCCGGTTTTTGCGCTAAAAGTCGGCCCAATCCGTAGGGTAATTCGGAAAACCACGCTCTCATGGGAAACAGGGGATTCCGTGCTCCCTCCCCTTGGGGGGGAAAAAAGTGACATGAAAACATTATTTGGGTGTACGCCCCGAAATAAGAAAAGTTATGGGGCCGGGGAGCGCCGCCTTCGGCTCCGGGCCCCCGCCCTGTCCCGTCCCTTATTAAAAGCGGTTTTTGGGGGAGCCAATCCGGTCAAAAAATCCGCTGTGAATAAGCCGTGTAAACACGGCCTTAGGCCACAAAAATAGAATAAAAACCCAGCAGTTCAGCCATTGGATTTTGGGTTCCATACACGTCACTTCTTTCTCTCAGCGCTCAATACATGGCGGGGAAGACGGCAGCTAATCATAGCTCTATGGGAACTATGATTACCGTAATTACAGGCCGTATTTTGGGGCACTTTGCAGTGCAGCTATGCCCCGAAATTTGCCCCTGAAAACCCCTGTGAACATAGCCTTAAAGTAAAAATAAAAAAGGTAAAAAAAAACCAAAAAAACGGAAATTTTAAATCCCTCCACGCCGCACCCCCGAAAAGCCAACTTAAAAAAAACCATCATTTTTCCCGTACCTTGAACACCGTAGAATGAAAAAAAATTCCAAAATTGTGTTTTTTTTGGTCATTGCATATCTCCCCCCCAAAAAATGGAATAAAAAGTGATCAAAAAGTCTATCCTACAATGGTACCAATAAGAACTACACTTCACCCCCAAAATTTTTTTACTTAAAAATTCTTTTTGAAAAATTATTAAGTAAAAAAAAAAATTAATAAAAAAAATTTAAATGATGATTTTTAAAAAGCCAAAAAAAAACCTTTTTTTAAAATAAAATGGATAGTAAGCGCCAAATAAAAAAAAAAATAATGATTATGCTTAAAAAATAAATGTAGTGCTGGGATGAAAAAAACCAAATTCAAAAAAATTATCAACAAGAAATCCAAAAATAAAAAGGTTTTTATAACATTATTACCCTACAAAATCACCTCGTACGCATTTCGCACCAAACCCCTTCACCAGGAGTGCCCCTACTGTGTAAAAATTTCCGGAGAAAGGCAATAATTTCTATGAGGGGGGGTGCCAATAGCCTCATACAAGGGGAAACATTCCTTCCCAATTTTCCAATATGAAATCAAGTAAGTCCTATCTCCAGACTTAGAGGTCAAAACCCTGAAATTTTTTATAAAAACACGCCCCTTCCAAATCTTTTTTCAATGAACCCACCATCACAGCATCTTTAGAAGTGATCCTTAATCTTATTCCCCTTTTACAGTAAAAAAATCCACATCTTTTTCATATCAAATAACATGGAAAAAGGGAAAGCAGACAAGGCAGTAAAATTTCATAAAGGGAAAAAATTTGTCCAAGTGAAAAGAAGAAAAACAACCCCTGATGTGTGTTAAGAAATAAAGGGAGTGTAACAAATCAATGCTCCAGGCATTGGGGTTACATAATAAAGTATAAAGAGGAAAACCAGCACATATAAAAGGATATTCGACATCATAGGAATAGTGATTAAGCAATAAATACAAGAACTATAACCAGAGTCCTGTGGGTGTTCACTAACAGCACTGACACCACAACTAATCCCAAAATTTGGTAAAGATGGAAAAAGAAACTTTTTGGGGAACTGTTCCTCACTTTTCCCATATTTCTCCATCCCAAAGGGGAGCAAGACTTGCACTTGATCGCTACAAAAAATTTCATAAAGGGGACAGGACTCACACAAATGACCACAGATAATCTTATTCATGGCTGGACCCAAAATTAGGGGCATTTTTCATTCAGTTTGGGAAAAACATTTTGGTCTGATGACTTCTTCACTTGGAGCCAGTGCCGGTTTGATTGGGAATTAGCAGACTTCGCTTTTGGTTTCTCAGCAAAGTCCGGTCTTGGCTGACAGGGAAAACTTGCGGGACTTTTTCACCAACTTTTTTCCCTAACTGTATCCCCATCCTTCAAAAACAAGACTCTGCACTTGATCTTCTTAGCAAAGCCCTGCCCTGTAGCTGACATGGATGTTTTTGACACGGAATTGATGGATTTCCCCCACAATTGCCCCTTAAAATTTCCCCCCCAAAGGGAAAAAAGACTGCACTTGATTTTTTTTAGAAAAGCCCGGGCCCCTGTACTGACATGAACTGTTGTTGCCGGAACTTGATACTTTTTTCCTCACTATTGCCATTTTTTCCCCCACCCCCCCTAAGAAACAAGCTCTGCACTTGATCTTCTTAACAAAGCCCGGGCCCCTGTAGTACATGGGTCTGGGGGTGGACGGGGGAACTTGTTGGCTGTTCCCTCACAATTTTCCTTTTTTTCCCCCCATCCCCTAAGGAACAAGATCTGCACTTGATTTCTAGCAAACCCTGGCCCTGTAGCTGAATGGTTGTGGGGGGCAGGGAACTTGTTGGACTGTTCCCCCCCACATTCTCCTTTTGTTATGGACCTCAAATGCCCTCCTGTACAAGGTGCCCTGTGGATTTTAAGATTTAATATAAGATAAGAGTTTAAAGATTTTAAGAAATCACCAAAAATAAATTATCATAACATCAGGAACTTCTTCTATAAATGTACATTCCATATGAACGTATTTACTGGGTAAAGGACGTGATCTGCAATGGTTTCCCGAAGTAACCATGAATCATGATGCTGAATGGTGGGCGCAAGGGAACCGGATGGACCCCTAAATTGAAAAAGTAAAAACAGTATTAAACCAGCATGATAGGGGAGAGAGACCAAGATGTTATCCAAAAAAAACCAAAGCTTCTGAGCCCTCTCGCAAATCCAAAAACCGGGGGATTTTATTCCTAAGATCAAAATGATGTTTTATTTCTTACGTCAAAAATTTTTTCAGGCAAAATAATAATCTGTAAAAAGAATGAGTTCCCTTCCTTTTTAATGACACTTTATGGATCAGTCGATTGGTATTCATAGAATTTTTCTATAGGATGTGGGAAAGGCACAGTTTTCTCCATTGGGGGCTTGGACAGGTTTGAGGTCATTCTGTTTTTCCTTTGGTCCTGTATGATGTTTTTTCCCATCGGGGGCTGGACGTTGGAGGTTATTTCCCCCATTGGTTTCAGTTATTTTTTCTTTTACGACTTTTCGATCGAAAGTTTAATGGAGGGAAAAGATTGGGGGTTTTTTTTCGACCGGTTGGAGGGTTTGGCAACTAGATGTTACTTAAACCCCTTTTTTTCCCTATTTTTTTGGTAACAAGGAAAATCAGAAATTTTTAGTGAGAATAAAAATTATTCTATAGAGGAGAACCCTATAGGGATTGCAGTACTCATTCTCTTTCCCCCGGTAAAACTGTTATAAAAAGCCCCGCTCCCCTGAAAAGAAGGAAGTAAAGAACAGACGCAGCGACGGCGAAGTTTGTTCTCATTCTGAGCCTTAAATGCTTTCTTCAGGTTAAAAAAAATCTCCATGGTCCTTTTAGAGAGGGTTTGTGCTCATGTTGTGCATTGTTCCCTGTTGAGCCGATGATATGTGATTTATGTACGTATGGGCAAAAAATATATGTGGCTGTGGAGGGACCTTGGGGACAAGGTTAGGTACATGGGGGGGGCATAAAACCTTCCCACGTACACCGGAAGTAGCCCCCCCCAGGAAAATTAACTGGGCCCCTTACGCTTTCCTGATCCAGGGCAGGGGTTCGACGAGCTGAAAACATCACATTTTTCTTTAGTCTTCGCCCCTTTGCCGTGCACTCATATTAACTAAATGCTTCCATTTCCTTCTGATCCTCTTAAGATGGTTTACTTCTTTTTGGGAGTCCAGCTGTGTTTAATAAACTGATTGGACTTGATTGGGAAAGGCACACCCCTGTTTAAATAAACCCTACATCTCAAGTGCAGTCAAGCACATGAGAATCATGAGGTCTAAGGAACTCCCCAAAGAGCTCAGAAACTAATTTGGGGGCAAGGCACAGTTTCTGGCCTAGGTTACTAAAGAATTTCTCCCGCACTCAAGGGTTCCTAAGAGCACAGGGGGGCCCCCAAATCCTTAAATGTAAGAAGTTTGGGAGACCAAAACGCTTCCTTTTCCTGCCCCCCTAGCCAAAATAAGCAATCTGGGAGAAGACCCTTGGGTGAGAGGGGGAAAAAGAAGAACCCCAAGATCACTGGGGGCTGAGCCCCAGAGATGCAGTAGGGAGATGGGAAAAAAGTTCCAAAAAGTAAATCACTGCCCCCCTCCACCAGTGGGGCTTTATGGGAGGTCGCAACTAAAAGCCTCTCCTCAGTGAAAGACATATAAAAGCCGCAGAGGGGAACCCTTCTCAGAGCAAGACATATGAAAGCCCAGCGGAAGCCTTCCCCCTCAGTGCAAGAATATGAAAGCCGCAAACAGTTTGCAAAAAAAAAAAAATGAAGGATCCCAGACTATGAGAAATAAGTTTTTCTCTTGATGAGATGAAGATTGAACATTTTGGTGTTAATTTAAGCAGGGGAGAAAACCAGGCCCTGCTCATCCCCTCCCCCAATAAATCCCAACAGGGGACACATGGGGGGGCAGCATCATCTATGGGGGGTTTTTACGCTCAGGGACAGGACAAAATGGTTAAAATTAAGGAAAAAGATGAATGTGACCAAGTACAAGATACCCGGGGATAAAAACCCCTTCCAGAGCTAGGACCTCAGACGGGGGCCAAAGGTTTTCCCCCAACAAGCAATGACCCTAAGCACACAGCTAAAAAAACAAAGGGGTTCAGAAAAAAACGTGACCATTCTTGGACTGGCCACCAACCCCTGCCCTAAACCCATTTGAGCATCTCTGGAGAATTTTAAAAGGGCGTCCCCCCAACGTTCACCATCCAACCTGAGGGATAGGAGGGGGGAAAATTCTGCAAGGGAAGAAGGCAAAGTTCCCCAAAATCCGGGTGAAAAATTGTTGCATCGTTCCCCAAGAAACTCATGGCTGTACTACTAAAAAGGTGCTTTTACTCAAAAATGAAAAGGGTCTAAAATTTTAAAGCCCATGTGTTATTTCGTTTTGCTTGTTTAAAAAAATTTGCAAAAATTTTCCATTTTGCTTTAAATCAAAAAAAAAAATTAACTTTTTTGATTTACCAAATGGCTGCAATGAAACAAAGAGTAAAAAAATTTTCAAAAGGGTTGAATACTTTCCTTACCCCTTTAAAACCCCAAAATATTTTTTAAAATGCATTACCATTTGTTTTTATGAGGGTTGGATCTTTTTTTAAATCTTTTTTTAAAGATTTTTTTTGACATAGAAGGCTTAGAAAAATTTTTACCAATTTTTAAACTTTTCAAGAAAATTTGTTTAACACAGATTTTTTTTAAAAACCACCCCCGGTTGAATGACTTTAGGGTCCATTTTTTTCCAATTTTCTGCACAAAAATATTGGAGAAATACTTCAAAAGGTGAAACACCCCGGTGAAGTCCAAAAACGTAATGACCTCCCTTCAGAATTTCTCTGAATGGGGGCCCAAATGGGGGAAAATTTGGGGGGTTTGCTGCTCTTTTGTTACAATCCCAGTGTGGATGCGGTAATGCGTGTAAAAGACCTTAAAATTTGGCGGCCGAATGGGCCATAAATTCGTTATCTACGGCTGGTGGGATGTTAATTTGGTAAAATAAAGGGGGGACCCTTTTGGGGGGGTTCCCAGAAGAGGGAAAGGGTCAGGGAAACTTTTCGGAGCTGAATCTTCACTGTGTGTAACTGTGCAGTCTCATTTTGCGCTGTTTGGCGGTGATATGGAGATGGCTTTGGGTTAATTTTTTCCACACTTTCAAAAAAATAGACATTAGCCCCACGCCCCGGAACCCTAAGGGGTCTCAAGCGGGCCCCGCCAAACGGAAAAGGTTGGGGACCAGTTTTATTTACAGCTGGCCCCCATGCTGTGTCCCCCCGCAAAGGGCTTAAAGGGGTTGTCTCAAAAATTTATGCTCTTTGGGATTTAAAATCATGAAAATTTCTTCAAAGCTTTTGAACGGTTAAAAGTATGTGGGGTGGTCGCTGTATCTTTTATTTTTTTGTTGGAGTGATGTATTTTTATCACAGACATCAGTTGGATAATGACGATTATTCTCTCGTTTTCAGCAGAGTCCGGTGGGATAAAACCCAGGAGATATCAGGACATCATTATATTCTCCAGCACGGGCGGGTAACTTCTGGCTTTACACCCGATATTTTGGGAAATTACACAGTGAAGGGTCAGGACACCACTTATTTTTTATTGATCCAATTTGACAGAGGACCAGCAAAACCCAATTAATTGGAAAAGAGGAAACACCCCTATGCACTTCAGTTTTAAAAATTATAACTTTTAATTTGCTTCAGTTAAAAAAAAACCATATCAAATGAATAGTTCAATAGATTAACAGGTACAACCCCTTTCGACCGGGGCCCCCACATAGCACGCCTGGATGGTGGGAAAAAAACCCCACCCCTTTCGGTAACAAAACCTTAGTCTTTGGGTTTCCCCTCTAAAATTTCCCCTGGGTTTTAAATAATTTGGACAACCTCATTCCCTTTGGGTGTATTAAATATGTGTTGCCCCCAAAAAACACAAATTTATGCATAAAAAAAAATATAATCTAAAATAAAATTTTTTGGTGATGCTTGCAAACTGGGGGAAGTGAAAAAAAAAAAAAAAAAAAATTTTTTATCCCCCTTACTTTGATTGGTTTTTTTTTTGTACAAAATCCCACTATAAAAAACCAACATCCCTATGCTTTCCCCGCACGCACAGCCACTATACCAAAACAACAGCCCTTAAAGGGCGTCCAGCACAATGTATTTTTGGAACCTATAGGGCGACATGGATGAACGGGGCGTGCAGTTTTCTGCCCCCACTTTTAAAACCAAAAAACCCCCGTCATAGCCCCGTCCATAGATGTGTAACAGTAGGTTTTTAGCGATTTTTATCGACAAAGTTGAAATCGGCAAGGTTTTTTGGGGAGAAATTTTAGATCATGCGAAAAATTTGGTTAAAAAATTTTGCATCATCTATTTTAAGTCGCGCCCTTTTTTTCCGGGGGCTTCCTGTAATTTTTTGGGGGCCAGCAAATGAGATTACGAAAGAGCAGGGTGAGAGGGGGTGTTCGACGTCTGACAGGGATGTTTGGTTGCGATTGGTGGAAAAAACACATGACTTTTGTTTTACATAAAACCGCTTTCCTGTTCGCCCTCGGCTCTCACGTCTCATAGGAGTAGGACTGTCGCTTCCCCTTTTGGCCAAACAGCTCAGCGAAATATTTATTTCTCACGAGAAAACCTCTACATTACTTGATCCTTAAAATTTAGTTAGATTAAGATTGGAAGATTTTATGTAGTTAATTAGAAATTTTAAAGGAGCATTACCGCTGTAAAGTCACGGGGGGAGCGAGGGGGGGGGGCCCCCGCGGTTCGAACACAGACAAGCTCTATAAAAAATGGATAAAAATTCACCCAAAACTTGTTAGACATTGCACTGCAAATTTTACGGTTCTTGAGGGGGATCCGCTGGGCCACCCCCAGGCGATGGGGGTAAGCCCACACCCGGGGGTGGAATCTAAATGGTTTTCCGGGATTCACCAAGCCCGCCGCAAAGCGGGATGGGCTTGCTGCGGCGGGGTCCACCAGGTCATACCCTGGCGGGGCCTTTGGGCCCCCCCCCCCGGGGGGCGGCCAAGGGTAGGGGGTACAGAAACGGCAGTCAGGCTCGTAGTCGGGGGAAGGCAAAGGGCAGGGCAGGCGGCTGTGGTTCGTGAACGTAGACAGGCAGAAGGTTGGGCAGGCGGCAAGGATCGTGGTCGATAAACTAAGCAAAAGGGTTCGGGACACGGGAGGCGAGCAAGGCTTTCTGGAAGCTTTAAAATAGGCTGAGCATAAAAAATCCGGAAAGGCCCCCTGGGGAGAGGTGGGCTAAAAAAAGGAGCAGGGGCCCGGCAATGGCCAATTAGGGGCACTGCCCTTTAAATTCAGACTGCCGGCCGCGCGCGCTCCCTAAGGGCGGCGCGCCCCAAAAAACGAGAGACGAGACACGGGGCAGGAGCGAGGCGGTGTAAGTCCCCCCCTGGGGACCCGGGCAGCGGGATGAGCGGGCCCCGGACCCGAGGTGCGGGACGGGGCGCCACAGGTCGGGGCACGGATGGCCCCGGACCGGGGGAAGGGGCCCCCCAAAGGGGCATCCGTACAGTACCCCCCCCCCCCGGGTCCCCCCCCTTTTTTTTTAAGTGGAAAAATTTCTGAATAATGCGCGGTCCAGAATGTTCTCCCCCCGGGTCCCCCGATCTTTCTTCGGGGGCCCAAAACCCCCTTCCGTCAACTAGAAAATAACGTTTCCCTTCCTCCTTATACCCCCGGGTTTTTTTTAAAAACAAAGACATTACTGCATCAGCCCCCAACGGAGGATGGACTGCCTTCGAGAGAAAAGGGTTTGGGGCCAGAGGTTTTAGTAGCGAGACATGAAGGAGTTCGGGATACGATGGTAGGAGGGGGGGCCGGAGTTTATAGGCCAAAAGGGGTTTTTTGCCTTAAGGACTCGAAAAGGTCCTACAAAAACGGAGTCCCCCCGTTTTAGGAGGGGGTTTTGAGGCGGAAAATATCGGGGTTTACAGCACCCTTAAAACACCGGGGAAAAACAGGAGGGGCTTCTTCTTTTATCTGCCTGGCCTTTATGCGGTCGACGCACGGGAGAGGGGTTGGCGGGTCAGGGACCAACGGTCAATGTCCTGGCCCGAGTGCGCCGGGACCTCGGATGAGGATGTTTGTGGGAGAGGGGGCGGGGATGTAAGCCGTAAAACAAAAAGTAGAAGGGGAGCACCCCGGACCAACTCTAGGAATTAACGAAAATTCCGCCCCCGGAAAAATAAGTTGGCCCAGTCATTTTGCCGTGCAGACACGAATTGGCGCGGTAACATCCCAGAACTTGATTCACTCTCTCCACCTGGCCATTCGTCTGAGGGGGTGCCGAGGAGAAGTCAAGTTCCACCTGGAGTTTAGCGCAAAAGGCCCCCCCGAATTTAAAACAAACTGCACCCCCCATCCGAGTGTTTTTAGAGGGGAGGGCCGTGCAGACGAAAAATTGGAGAAAAAAAATAGCTCGGCCAGGGGGGGCCCAAGGCAGACCTGGAAGGGGACAAAAGTGCCCTTTTAGAAAACCCGGCTACCAACCCACACAACGGTATTTCCCGGACGAAGGGGGGGAGGGCGGTTTTTTGAAAATCCATCGCCACGTGAGACCATGGTTGCGTTTGGGATGGGCAGTGGTTGAAGAGCCTGCCGTTGTGGGGAGGAGCCTTGTTTGAGAAGAGGTACCCGCCTGACAACTCTTTAACCCCTTAGGAGGTCCTGCCACCAATAGTACCGGGAAAATCAGGGAAAACGTCTTGTGGGCACCGGAGTGCCCGGCCACCAGCGAGCAGTGACCCATTCAGGGTATGCCCCACGGAGCGAGGGGGGGGACATAAAATTTCCCCGGGGGACGTTCCGGAGGACACAGGGGCTGCGGGGTAAGGCGTTCGGAGGAATTTTGTGTCGGGATGCTTCTTCACCCCACGTCGGAGGCACGGGGAGGGCATCTGCCTTCACGTTTTTCCCCAGGGCGGGAAATGAATTGGGGAAAAAAAAGCGGGAGAAGAAAAGCGACCCACCCAGCCTGGGGTGGGGTTAATCGCTGGGCGTTGGAGGTATGGAGGTTTTTTTTTTGATCCAAAAACAAAGGGGGTGCCGAGCCCCTTCCAGCAAATATCGCCTTCTTCCCGGGCCATTTTTTTTGGTAATAATTCCCCATCTCCAATGGTGTAATTCCTTCCCCCTGGAAAAGGTTTTTGGAAAAAAAAGCCACAAGGGCCTTTTTGCTGTGGGCCCCTTTTTTTCGGAGGCTGCTCCAGCCTACCCATGAGGGGGTCTACTTCAACGGAAGGGTTTCGCTGGGTCGGCCGCGCAGGAGGAGCAGAGGGAAAGGGGCCCTTTTTACTTGGTGAATGCTTTCCCCCGGCCTCGGAAAGGCCACTGGGATTGGCGTTCTTCCCCCGTAAGGGGCACAATGGAGCCACCACGTGGAGAAATGCGGAATAAACTGCCCGGGTTTGAAAGTTTTTCGAAGCCCAGGAACCCTTGTATGGCCCCAGGCCCATGGGGCCGTGGCCATTTGCAATACGGTGACAACTTGGCTGGGTCCATCCCTAGCCCCTTGGTCCCCAGATAATATTGCCGCCGCAACGGAGTTGAAACCCCGAGGGGATGTTTTTTTTTTGGGTGCCCCACAGTAGGACTAGGTTTTTTCCCTTTCCCGTTGGTCAAGTTTCCCTGCGGAAAATCAGGGGGGCTTATCCCTGGGGCCTCTTTCCACGGTGGCTGGGAAGGAGGCTGTGGGGGCCGTAGAAAACACCGGAGCAAAGGCCCGGGACAGGCGGGGTGGTTTTGGACGGTTCTTGCTCTTGGCGGAGCTCCCCCGTCTCTCTGTGAAGCGGTATCAAATCCGGTTTTTTGCCCAAATGGATGACTCGCTTTAAAGAAGACTTTGGCCCCGGGCGGGGAGGGCTCCTTAAACCCCGGTGGAGGGAAAACCTTCCTGAACGTGGGCCCCAAGCTGAATCATTCCCAAACCAGCTCCGATGCAAGTGTCGGAAAATGCCGGCGTATCTCCCACGGAGGCGTTCCCTTTTGCAGGTTCAAAAGGGCGGTCCCCCGGCAGGAAAGAAGCGGCGGGGAGGCCTTCGAAGACACTCGGAATTTTGTAGAAATGTCACCAGGTCAGCGGGACCCAACGCCCCAGGTCCCCCCGAGAGGAGTTGCCCAGGCCCGGGTTTACCCCCAGGGAGACTGACCACGAAGGCCCCCTTGGATCTTTCCGAAGGGAAAATGGAACGCCATAAGTTTTTTCCCCATGAAGGGGAGCACTGGGTGTGAAGCCCCCCCAGGCCTTAGGGTTTCCCCCCTCGAACTTTGTCGGCTGGCCCCAAACGGAGCTTAGGACCAAATGTAGCGACTTCACGGGGGGAACCCCCTGCAGCCCATGCTGTGCGAGTGGGATGAGCTTGCTGCTCATGGAGGAAGCTGCTTGAGCTGCTTTGCTTGCGCGTGATCTGTTTTGATTGCTTTTACCACGAAAAGGTGGTGATATCACGATGCTCGGGCAAGGACCCCCTTGGGGGGATCCATGGCCCGGGTCTTACTGTTTTGGTCTTTTTAGGTGGATCCCGGGACCCCGCAAGGGGTGGGGAAGCCCACACCAGGGGGGTGGAAAATAAGTGGGTCCCGGTATTCACCAAGCCCCCCCGGGAAAGCGGGAGGACTTTTCTGCGGGGGAGTCCACCCCGGTCATACCACTGGCGGGGCTTGCCCCGTGGGGCGGCCAAGGGTAGGCGAGGTACAAATCGGCGTCAGGCTCGTATCGGGGACAGGCAAAAAGGTCAGGGCAGGCGGTGTGGTTCGTGAAAAGTAGACGGCAGAAGGGCAGGGAGGCGGCAAGATGTGGTCGATAAACTTTAAGGGAAAAGGGTTTGGTTTTCACGGTAGGCGAGACAAGGGGGTTTCTGGAACGCTTTCACAATAGGCATGAGCACTAAAGATGCGGCAAAATCCATGGAAAGAGGCTGGGCTAAATAGGAGCAGTGCCCCCCCGGGAATGGCCAATTACCGGCGCACTGCCCCTTTAAAAACTCAGACGCCGGCGCGCCGCTCCCCAAGGGGCGGCGCCCGCACCCCGAGACTAAGACGGACGGGGCAGGGCGAGGCCCCGGGTAAGCACTGGGGGGCCCCGGGGCGGGAAAAAGCGGGCCCCGGACCGGGTGCGGGACGGGGGGGGGGCCGCTCAGAGTCGGGCCCGGATGCGTGGACCCGGGACAAAGGGGGCGCAGGGGACCTGACAAAATCTTTATTATTAAAAGTTTTTTTTCTATTTAAATATTTTTCCGGGTATTGGGCCCTGAACTTTTATTGGATACACATCATTTTTTAGTAACTGAGGTCTTGTGTTTTTGGTGCAAAAATTTATTTTATTTTCAGTATACATTTAAGATAGGGTTCATTTTCAATTTTACCATTCCCACCTTGTTTAATATCCACCTTGCACTTTAAATCTGAAAAAAGCAATTTTATAGAAACCCCGGGGAATTGAAAAGGGGCAAAAAAAAACGTGTATTATCGAAAAAATAACAATACGTTTTTTTTTTTTGACTTTGGCCCAATACGCTTTTTTTTATTGAAGCAGCTTTACGTAAATTGAAAACAGCAATTTTTTCACCACATGAATTTAAAGGTGCAAAAAATACATTTTTATTATCAATACAAATTTTGATACGTGATTTTTTTCTTTGGCGCACTACAGCTTTGTTATTGACGCAGCTTGCACGTAAATTTAAACGCAATTTTA
>JAODAL010057753.1:0-22486 GCA_025379985.1 Phyllomedusa bahiana | reverse complement strand
CGTTTTACTTAGATCACAGGGCCCTACCCAGCGATGACAGGCCTGATGGCCTGCAACTGACGATCCGCAGGCATGCTGTGTTGTCGCCAGCACTGGAAGGAGCACCTTCTCTCGTACCTCTACCTCCATGTGCTACCCCCCTCTTTGCTCGCTTACCACCTGCATTTCGCTCTATGTTCAGAAATATAAAAATTTGAGAAGGTATGGAATAGTTTTGGAAAGTCTCTTATTAAAAGACGGCAAATCACAGCTATTCTCAAATCCCTCTAATCAAAACAAAATTGCTGGATTCAAATTTAACTGCAAGGTGTCTATCAACAAATCTGGACTGGGCAAAAGTCCAAAAAACACGTATCTGTTATGTTTTGGTATAATAAACGGTATTTTTTTGCACCTTTCAATTCACCTGTGTGAATATAGAATTGCTGTTTTAAGATTTACGTAGATGCTGCGTCAATGAACAATGCTGGGTGTGCAAAAGTCAAAAAACACGTAACTGTTATGTTTTGGTATAATAAACGATATTTTTGCACCTTTCAATTCACCTGTGGTGAATATAGAATTGCTGTTTTAAGATTTACGTAGATGCTGCATCAATGAACAATGCTGGGTGCGCAAAAGTCAAAAAACACGTAACTGTTATGTTTTGGTATAATAAACGATATTTTTTGCACCTTTCAATTCACCTGTGGTGAATATAGAATTGCTGTTTTTAAGATTTACGTAGATGCTGCGTCAATGAACAATGCTGGGTGTGCAAAAGTCAAAAAACACGTAACTGTTATGTTTTGATATAATAAACGGTATTTTTTGCACCTTTCAATTCACCTGTGGTGAATATAGAATTGCTGTTTTAAGATTTACGTAGATGCTGCGTCAATGAACAATGCTGGGTGCAAAAGTCAAAAAAACACGTAACTGTGATGTTTTCGTAATAAACACGTATTTTTTGCACCTTTCATTTCCCGTGGGAATATAAAAAATTGCTGTTTTAAGATTACGTAGATGCGCGTCAATGAACAATGCGGGGTGCAAAAGTAAAAAAACCCGTAACTTTTTTGTTTTGATAAAATAAAGGTATTTTTTTGCACCTTCATTCACCGTGGTAAATAAATTGCTTTTTTAAAGATTTACTAGACTGCTCAATGAACAAGGGGTTGCTCAAAGTAAAAAAACACGTAACTGTGATGTTTTCGTACGATACACGGTTTTTTTTGGCAACAAAAACCTGTCGACTACAAGATTGCGATTGTAATTTAACGAAAGGTGGATATATCAACAGTCACGGGTTTTAAGGGGTAAAATTTGAAAGAACCCCTTTCAAAATGAAATCGAAAAAAAATGGAGTTTGCAGCTAAAAAAAAACCTGCAGTTACTAAAATTATGTGTATCCAAATAAGTTCGTGCCCAATACCAGGAAATTTCAATAGCAAACTGTTAATAAAAAAGATTTTTCCACAAAGTCTACACTAAGCGGGGGTGAACTTTTTTCCAGTGTTCTTTAAGAAGGCTTGTCTTGTTCCCCCGGGGGGCCCCCCCCCCCCCCCGCCCCCGCCGTGAATTTACAGGTGATGCTGCTTTAAAAAATTTTCTAGCTAACACAAAAAAACTTAAAAAACTCTAATCAACAAAATTTGGGAAAGGGACACGCAATAGTAGAGGTTTCTTTGTGCAGAAATAACAAATTTCGCTGAGCTTTTCCCCACGGGCAGAGCCAGGGTCCTATCCCTTGAACGCGAAGACACTGAGGCTGAAACGGGAAAACCTGTTCTTGAAAAACGAGGTCAGTGATTTTTCCACCATCGCAACCATACCATCCCAGTCATGATTTTCGCACACACATTCACCCTGCTTATTGTAATCTGTTTTCTGCCCCCAAAAAATTACAGAACGCCGAAAAAGCGCATCTTAATAGATGATGCCAGATTTTAACCTTTAAATTTATCGCATGATCTGGAAATTTCGATCCCCAAAAAAAACCTTGCCGATTTCAACTTTTTCGATAAAAATCGCTCAACACTAATTACGAAAAAAATTTAATATATTAATAAAAGTTATTTTTAGCCCCCATTTTCCCTTAAATTGTTTTTCATATAAGCGGGTCAAGAGGTTTTGGTACTTTTGGGTGGGGATCTTGGTACAATTTTCTTGGGGTTATACTAGACTCAAACTGTCCTTCACCCCATAATCCCCTTGCCCGTCCTCTCACCTGCCCCTCAAGAACATCTCCAGAACTGTCCTTTTCCACTTTGGAAAAACACCCCAAAATTCTCATTGCTTCTCTTATTCTTTTCCGTCTTGCAACTGTAACCCCTGCTTATTGGCCCCTCTTGTAAACTCCCCCCCCCCCCCTCTCCAATCTGCCGAATGCAGCCCAGCTTGTCTTCTTTCCCAGCGCTATACTGAGCCTCACCCTTGTCAGCCCCTGCAATGGCTACCTATTCATTACAGAATACAACTAAACTAATAAACCTCACCTATAAAGCTCCACAGTGGTGCCCCCCCCCCAACACCCCCCTCATCTCTGTCAACCACCCCCCCGGGCTCTCCCTCTGCTACGAACTAAGACTTACACCCTCCTCCCGAACCCCCCTTTCCCTCTACAAGTTTTCGCACTATTGCACCATTCTCGGGAACATGTTACCCCTTTTACAGGCCACTCACAACCCTCGCATTTTTTAAGGGTCTGAAAACCATCTTTTTAAAAACCTATCAAGATCCCCTAATTGTTAAGCCCCAATTCTGTCACTATTCGTCATTTCCTGCATTTTGGCACCCACGGGCATTTTCGTATATAATGCTGTTGGGAGGGCAGTTAACCACTTTTTATGTAAACCCCCCATATTTATGTAACATGGCGGGCCCAATTGTAAACCAAAGCATTTAACCCTTTGTTTCACCCATACACCCTAATAAAATTGTAACTCTTGCGCAGCCCCCACCGCGTGTCTGTTTTGAAAGTAGCTTTTTATAATGTAATGCTGGTTTTCTGTGCTTATCCCTCATATTTTAAATCTGCGGAATATTTTGGCGCTATATAAAAAAGATTATTATTATTATTATTATTAATTACATCAAGAAACGCTCCAAAAAAGCTCTGTGTGAAAGCCCCCAAATTGTTTGCAATAATTGCCTCAAAAGTTGTGCACCTCATAAAGTAAGGGTACCATCATTTTTGTCCAGACCAGTTTCATACCTTTTTTTTACATTTTTCATTTGAACCACAAACCAAATACAATGTCTGATTTCATTAGTTGCTTTTCAGTAAATTTAAATTTATTATTTCTTTTGTCAGTTTCAAGTTATTTTTTACCATTGTGGATTTTCATTATTTTTAAAGGGAAAGTAACCAAAAAAATTTCCCACAAGTTAGTTGACAGATTCAGAAATGGGGAACGGGGACCTTATTAAAAAAAAATGTTTTTTAAGGCTAAAAGAATTCATTTGATTTTTTTATATTTTTTGACTGATAACTTCAAAAATAATGTTCTAAAACTTTTTTTTATTTTATTGCATTTTGTATGTCAGAAACAATAGGCAGCATTATAAGCTTTTTTAAGCAGACTAACCATGAATTGAAGTGACTCTTCAGGCTAATTTGCCTTAGTATATAAATGGCATTTAAAAGGTATTTAAATGATAATCTGGCTCTGCTCAATGGTAGCTTAGTAATATATACTTTAAAACCACTCTGCCTTTGCTTTACTGCAAGTCATCTCTACGTTCACCCTCATGCTTGTTTTTATTATTAGCAGTCAACAAAAATAGAGCTGCAGTGGGGTGAGAAAGAGCAGCATCATGAACCAATGATGGGACAACAGATGAATTTCAGACTATCTCAGACTCCCTTTAGGCACTGTAGCTAAGCTGTAGTCACAAATCACAGCTATGCTCTAATGGAGCTGAACTAAAAAGCAGCCAGGCAATAAGCACTGAATGTTACTGCAAGTAACCAGCTCCTAAAAGTACTGAATTATATATATTTTTGAGCTCACAACTGAATATTTTCTTTGAGATACAGCCCTGCAAGGAAATCTGCATATAAAGGAATAGATATGGCTGGATGTTAATGAATAAAGTGATCATTTCTCACTTGCTAAGATTTTGAAAAATGGTTGCATTTTAAAATGCTGAAATGCTAATAATTTTTCATTAGAAATAGTTCCCACTCAAGCATTATTCTCCGGTGCATAAATGGGAAGCTAATATGTTCTTTCTCATTATGAATATTTAGGAAATCACTCTAATTAGAGATAACAATCTTAAACTCAAAGATGAACTATGAACTCATTCAATAAAGCCTTAAAAACATGAAGATCTGTAAATTGTAGAAAAATATCGAACATAGTTTCCATGAGGTGCGAACACAAGCTGGAAATAAACGAGCAGGTTTAGAAATATTGTTCTTTGTTCTACTTTGAAGCAAGCTGTCTTTGAGGATGATAAGCAATATATTGCTTTCTATTGTAAAAATCTTTAAAGGCAATTTATTGCTCTTTAAGAAGAACTCTGTAATGCTGCAGAAGTGTTGTGTAACAAGGTAATCTGATCTATCAGCTGAGTCAAAAACTGAATCTAGGCTTATTCTCATTTCCCTTATGGCCTGGGAACCATCTGGTATGCTTAATTATAATTCCATTAAAACAAAACAAGTTCATTATGATTAATGTGATCACTAGAAATACCAAAGGACTTATTAACAATTTACTACTTGTTGTAATCTGTTGCCAATGATCATTAAACTGTGGTGAATTGAGAAATAAACTGCAGAAACGTACCAATATTTCTTCAGTGTCAATTAAGTTTTACGCAAGTGTAAGCAGCTGTAATAATGCTTATAAAGTATTCATACTAAGAATCTGCCATGCTAAAAGAAAGCTATAGCTAAATAGATCTTTTTATTTTATGCAATTGTTTTAATAATGTATCTAAATTTGAAATGTTTGTAAATAAGATGAAACTGTAGTATCAATATCCCTACTATTTTGCATACTTAGCTACCCAGAAAGTTTTTGGGTTGTCTGTCACTTAAAGGGGTTGTCTCACTACATTGATTCATCTTACCTCAGTCCTGTTTTCTAAGTTTCATTTTGAATTCAAGGATGTGTTTACTGGCTTATACTAGGCTAGAGTAGAAGCCAGGTCTGTAGCTATAGCAACCAGTGCTAGCAGCCTATCAGGAGAGATCAAACAGGTCTGTAGCTATAGCGACCTGCGGGGCTGATACAGCCCATACAAGAGGGGATATCTCAGAGTAGGTAGGACACTGTTAATGGACATATATTGCAAAGTGACTTGTTTTTGCAAGATCTTTAACCCCAAAAAAAAATTTCTTGAATTTGGAGAAAACCCCCTTTTAAAAAGGTTAGCCAAAAAAAAATTTTCAATTTCAAAACAGGGGAAAATTTTAAAATAGGGGGACTTAAGAAAACTAAGGCAACAACTGAAACTTTGAAATTGTTTAGCAAGTTAAAGTGTTGGAGAATTATTATTTAAGTAACTGTATTATAAGTCTTAGAATATTGTAGCACTGCTATAATATGAATTTAAAGGAGTGTTCTGACACTAAAATAGCTCATTAGTCTATCAGGGCCTGATAAAAAAAAAAATAGAAAAAAAACCTTACCCTGTAAGCCCTTTCATTCTGTCTCTGCCTCCTGATAATCAAGACAGATGACTTCGATGTTCAGTCTTCACATGACCCTGGTGCCAATTGCAGGTTGCAGAAGTCACTTATGGTATATCCAGCATGTGACCCCCTGGGGGCCTGTCAAGGCTCCAGGGTCTTTGGGGCAGAGGGAAGGGGGAAAGGACATCTTTCCGGTTAAACCGGGAGGGTTTCGCAGCAATAAAACAAGGGGGTTGACAATAACTTTTTTTTTATTTTTTTTTTTTTTTACTATACCCATATAGACTAACCAGGGTTCATAAAGTCAGACCTACTAATCTGATATTAATTGCCTTTCCTGAGTATAGGATATCAATTTTTAAAACCCCAATAACTATTTTAAGATTTGAATGCAGAAGTTATTGTTTCTTCCCACTTTTTCTGTTCCTTTGAAAGAATAAACACCCTTGGGACTTGGGGAAAGCAAACGGGGGCTCTGAGCCTGTTAATTTGGGGTAAAAAATAAATTTTCTTGTTTAGCCCGGGTAAAAAACCTTTGGGGTTTCCCTTAGTTTAAAAAATTTTCCAATTACTTTATAAAATTTGAAATACAGTTTTTGGGGTCAAAAAATTTCTGTCATAAGAGTATTTTAAAAAAACTAAAAAAATACAGAAAATGCTGTCCTTGGCAAATAAAATTACATTTTTCAATTTCAAAAGATTTAAAGTTCTAGTAGAATACAACTGGCACAGGCTTGTTATTTAAGTGTCCTGAAAATCTCTAAAATAGTGGGTTACGGGATTATGCTGGGAAGGTAATTAATTCTTCAATCACATGATCCCTAAGTATTTGGGGGCCAAAAATTTTTGCTAAAATTGCTTTTCCCCAAAGAAACCTTTTAGAAAGCAAACCCCCAAAACCCATGGAAAGGGCCCTTCAAATTTAAGAACCCCCTTTGAGCCCCGTTTTTTTAACCCCTGTCTCAAATATCAGTTTTACTAATTTAAATTTAAAACTCTTATTTTAAACAAATTTCCCCCAACTATTGTCGTAGGCCCTGGCAAATAGAGGAGTTTCAGCTTAAACCTGCCCCCCCTCTGCAGGATCTCTTAATAACTGCTCATTCTACAAAAATTAAAGGGGAGTCCTACTACCCCAATAAAAAAATGTCTGTTTAAACCTGATTTAATATGGGCCATTTTTAAAAATTCACAGACATCAAATCATTTAATGCAGGGATTTCCCATTCCCGCTGGGAAAATAGAAAACGTTTTTTAAAAACGGGAAAAATTTGTAAATTGAGGTCAATCTGACCCTCGGGTCCATCGTGCACCCTAAAATTATCCCATAATTTGAAATTAAAAAGATTTGAAAATAAAAGGGTTTTAAGTGATCTTGAAGAAATAGGGACCGAAGAAATCCTTCCCTTTATCATCTGATAAAAGGCTTTTTTAACCTCCCCTCCCACTTTTAGGGTGTTTTTAACAAACAATCCTAAAACCCAATCCCCCTAAAATATCGCTGTATTATATTGTGCATTTAAATTTTGTTTTTGTGTGTGAACTACCAATCCACCAGCCCCCCCTGAAAAAATCTGCTGATTAAAATTGGGGCTTTGAATTGGAAATTGTGTGAACTACAATCCTCACCCACCCCCCTTAAATATCTCCCTTGTATTAATATTGGCATTTGAATTGGTAGGTGTGTAAACCCTCCCAATCCTCACCCCCTTTCCCCCTGAAAATCTGCTGAAATTAATTGTGCTTTTAAATTTGGGTATGTGTTGAACTACAATCCTCAGCCATCCCCCTGAAATATCTGCGTATTATATTGTGCATTTTAAATTTGGGTATGTTTGGAAAACAACAATCCTCAGCCTTTCCCCCCTGAAAAAAATCGTTTATTATAATTTGGTGCATTTAAATTGGTATGTTTTGTGAAAAACAATCCACACCCACCCCCTGAAATATCTGCGGAAATTATTTGTGAAATTGGGAATTTTTGGAAATTGTGCCCTACAATCCTCAGCCTTTCCCCCTGAAATACTGCGGGATTATATTGTGCTTTTTGAATTGGGTTATTGTTGAAACAACAACCCCTCGCCCCCCCTTTGAAAAATCTCTGTATTAAAATTGTGCATTTAAATTTTGGGAATGTGTTTAAAACTACAATCCCACCACACCCCCCTTTAAAAAATACCCTGCGGGTATTTAATATTGTGCTTTTTGGAATGGTATGTGGGGAACTAAAAATCCTCACCAAACCCCCTAAAAAATATTGCTGGAATTATTTGCCAATTAGGAAATTTGAATTTTTTTTTGAACTACAATCCTCACCCAACCCCCCTGAAAAAACCCGGGCTGTATTTAATGGCTTTAATGATTTATGTTAAGAGATAAAACCCCATTCTGGGGTTCCCCTTGCCCCCTTTGTTTTTTTAAATTCAGCCATTTAAACCCCAAATTTTTACATAAAATCTGTTTTTCAAGGGCCATTTGTTACTTCCACCCATTTACAACACCTGAGTTTAAACAGTTTATAGGAATGACCATCTCAGAGCACACATAATTTTGTGAGCGAGGTCAATCGGGACCCCCGGGTCAATCGTGCCTATTTTTAGTGCAGGGATTTGAAATTGCTAGATTTGAAAGTGATTTTTTTGTAAGTGATTTTTTAAAGAAAAAATGCCCGGGAAAAGGGGACCAAAAATGGCAAAAACGGGGCCAAGGGGGAAAGGGCCCTTTTCTGTAGAAACCTTTTTTTGGGATTCCACAACTCATTCACCAGGCTCACAAATGCTATCAACCTTGCAGCCATCGCCCTTCAAACTTTTAACCACCCAAATTCACACCCCCTGAAAATTTTCTTTTCCATATCAGCGCCTCAAATCCTCCCCTCCCCCAGGGTATACATCCCACACCCTGTTCTCCCCCTTTTTTAAACCACCCAAAATCCCCTGCTTGCATAGTGCTGCAAAAGAGGGCCCCGCCAAAAACTCATCCCCCTTAAAACCATCCGCCCTTTTTCATTCTCCCCCTTCCTCTCCCGGTGACATCTCCCAACCCCAAACCCTTTTCCTTTTATTTGCCAATCCCTTTTCCCCCTCCCCCCCCATAAAAACCCCTGCTAACCTGCCCCGCAATTCGCTTTACGTTTTTCCCTTTCCCCCTTTTTCAAAATGTCCCTGGGGGAACGCCCCGATCCTTTGGCAAAAAACCAAAAACTGCTGTTCAGGGACCTGTTCCTTTCTCTTTCCCCTCAACCTCGGGCCCACAAGAAAAAAAATGGCTCCGCCCCCCTAAAACCCCAACCCTTTTGCCACTCCCACCAAGGGCGGCCTACACTTCACCCGAAAACCCCCAGACCTTGGAAAAAGGCCCGGGTGGAGGAGTGGGCTTTCTTCTCTCTCCAACGGCAAAAAACCAGGCATTTTTCCCGCACCCCCCCCTCACTTTTCCCCTCCTTTGACCCAAAAACCATTAGCCCTTTTTTGGGCCCTATTTCCATCAGAGCCCGCAGTTGTGAAACCGCCCCTCCCGGCTCCCCCCCGCCAAATTTTCCCCGGGAAAATTTTCACGGCCGGGCCCCCCCATTTCCTCTCTTGAAATGCCCCCCCAACTCTCATTTTTTGATTTAAAACATCCCCATTGATAAACCCCCCATGTCCCCCTTTCCTGCCTCTCATTTTTCTTCCCACTGCCCTTTTCTTTTGGGGCCCCTTTTGCAGTTTACAGATTTCCCCCCACCCAAAAGGGAGGGGAACTTCCCCTTGGATCTTTTTCCTTCCTGCGTCTCTCTTTTCCATTTCAAACCTCACTAATTTTTCCTTATGTTTTCCCCCTTTTGTTTCATAACCTTTCTTTTTTCCCAAACATTTTTCACCCTTCTCGGACCCCACCTGCCCTTCCCCCCCATTTCAAAAAATATCCGCCCCATTAAACCCCCAAACCATAAACACCAGGGCAGTCCTCACTCCCCCCAATCCCCTCCCCTCCCCCGTCCTGACCGGGCTGTCAAACATTACAACAAACCTAAAAACCCAACCCCCGGACATATTGGAAACCCACTCACCACCACCCCAAACCAGAGTCAGAACGCCCCGCGGGCCTTGGCAAAACCCCCCTCAGACTGGGTTCCCTTCAACAAATGCCCCAGATGTGGGGAGCTTCTGTGGGAAAAGTCGAAGCTCCCGGGCCGATTTTTTTCCACTAAAAATTCATGCCCGGGCGTTACAAAACTGCCCTTCACAGCACCAAAACAAAAATTTTCACCCCCCCTCATCTAAACCCTTTTACCCAACAACCCAAAACGCCTGTTTGAACCATCCACTCCCACCAAAAGGCCTAAAACTCAGGCCCCCGGTCCCCTTGCCCCTCTGTGCTGAAAACCTTTTGGCCCCCCTTTCATTTTTTTCAAAGACAAAATTGAAAAGTATCCCCGGGGCATAACAACTCATCACAAACCCAAGCAAACCCATCCTGGTCCCCTTTTCCCCGGGTAAAATCCTCTAGTGTGTTTCAAGCTCTTGCCCCAAAAGACAGAAAAAAAAGAAACCAGGTTTCTCCTGTTTTGCTCGCCCCACCCCCCTCTCTAGCGACCCCATTCCCTCCCCCCTTTTCCCCAAAGTCTATTTTTTCCAGCTATCCTCCCCTACCTTACCCTGAATTGAACCTCTCTCCCCTCCACGGGGACCCTTCCCCATCCCCCTTTTAAAAACTTTCGTTATAACTCCCCTAAAAAAAAAAACCCCCCCGGGAACCCGCCCCGGGTGCTCCCAACTCCCCGACCACCCCCCATAACCTTCCCTTCCCTTCCCCGGGAAAACGTTTGGGTCTACCTCCGGCAAAATCCGCTATCCCCCTCTCCTTTCCCTCTCTTTCGGGATCCCTAAATCTTTCCCCTCCACCCCTACATTTCCACAAAACTGCTCTGTTAAAGTTCTAACATCTCCACACTGCTAAAATCCCGGGGGGAAAATACTCTTTGTTTGTTTTTCCCTGGATCTTTTCTGCTTTTTTGAAAAATTTTGTTAAATCACCATTTTCCTCCTCAGCAGTTTTCCACACCTTTGGGCATCCAGGCCTCTCTTGCGGTTCCCCTTCCAACCTCTCTGACCGCTTTTTTAAAGGGGGCCCCTCTTTAAAGCAGGGCCCTACTTTCCTCTCCCTCCCCCTTCCTTTGGGGTCCCTCGGGGGTCATTTCCCTTGGGTCCATTTTCCTCTTCTAAATCTATACACCCCCTTTGGCCCCCCCATCATAGATTTGGTTTCCAGTACCATCCCCTACGCGATACATTTAAATTAACACCTCTTCCCGAGCCCTTTCACTCCTGCCCTTTCTACAAAAAATACCAGTGCTGTCTGCCCCGCTGTCTCTGAAAACAGCCCTTTCTCTCTATCTCCAACTAAACCTCAACCAAAAAAACCCGAATTTCTTTTTTTTCCCCCCCCCACTATTTAACCCAAAAACCCCCCTCTCCCTTTTTTCTCTCTCAGTGTGTGGCATCCCCATAACTCCAAGGCAGCGGGCCCGCGTCTTGGGGTTTTTTCTAAACTCCGGAATTGACCTTTAACCCATATATCCAATCCCTTGCCCGCTCCTGTCACTTGAAACCTAAAGAACATCCCCAGAATCCACCTTTTTTCTAAACTGTGGAAAAAAATCAAACGCTCATTTTTTGCTCTTATTCATTCCTCGCTTGACTACTTTTTCCCTCCTTTCTTATCGGGTCCCCCCCTCTCGGGAAAACCCCTTCCCCTTTTCCAATCTATCCTGAAGCAGCACCAGGCTTGTTTTTTTTCCCAGGCCGCTATAATTTGGTTTTGCCTCTACCCCGTGTCACAACCGCTGCAACGGGTTGGGCCCAATCCAGTACAGAATACACATAAACTCAAACTTTCACCCAAAAAACCTCCCACAGTGCTGCCTGCCTTAAAATCTCCTCCCCTCATTTTCTGTCTACCCCCCTTTTGCCCCTCTCCCCCCTTCAATTTTACGGACATCAAACTACAGACAAAATATCCAACCCCCCAAAGCCCGTTTCAAGTTTTTGGGACGGTGCGGGAAACCCAAATTTCCCCGGGAATACCCCAAACACTACCATCGGGCCACAACCCCACCTTTCGAAATTTTTAAGAGTGCCCCTAAAAAAAACATCTCCTCGGGCAGGGGCCCTACCAAAACCCCTAATTGCAAACCCCACCCCCTTTCTATCACACACAATTTCTGCCCACCCCAACCAAGGGCACTCACGGGTTTATTTTATCTGTATATAATTTAGGGGTCATAAATGGCAGGTTCACCAAATTTTTTTTAAAATTTTTCCCCTTTATTTTAAAACATGGCGGGGCCCATTTTTAAAAATTTACACCTCTTCCCCCCCCTTGTTTTCCCCCAGACCCCTCTTAGATTGAAACCCTCTTGCGAGCGGGGCCGCCCACCTTGTGCCCTCCCCTTTAAGTGGGCCTTTCACTTTTTAATTCGTTTTTGTTTTTTTTAATTTATACCCTCTAAGATTGTAAAGTGCGGCAAAAATTTTGTTGCCGGCTATATAAAAAAAGATTTTTATTATTATTAAAATTTTTATTATTAATAGATATCCAGCATCTCCATTAAAAAATAATTATTTCAGTCTTTATTAGACCCCGCTTTAAAAAAAAATGTAAAACTTTGGTCATAAGAAAGTTTCCCTACGTTCCCCATTTCATTTAAACTGGGGGCAAAAACCCTTTAAGTTGCCCTAATTTTTTTAAATAAATTTTTTCCTAAACCCATGACGCCTTCTGATCTAAGTAAATAATGTAATGGATAATCTCACCTAATCTTATATGTTAAAGGTCTGGTTAGAATTTTGAAATCATTATGAATTTATATACAAATCTTTAAGACACACAATCCTCCAAGGGTTTGTCAGATTTCAAAATAAAAAACCATTTGGGGTAAAATTGAAAAGGGCCCCATATCACATGGGCTTATATTGGGCACAGTTCCACCCGTTTTGCTCGCCGTACTACCTGCAGTACGGCTGGAATCCGTCCCAGCCTTTTAACCGGTTTAATCCACTTTTTTCTATAGAGAACGTGGTTTTCCGTCTCCCCTCCCCCGTTTCGCAAAAAATTCGGCGGGAAAATATGGGGGCGGGAAAAGTGAAAAGGGCCACATTACCCCTGGGGAAAAAAACCGCCCGGGGGAAAGGGTTTTTTTTAGGGGCCGGCATTTGGGGCCCCCAACCCCCCGGGCCCCGCCCCTTTTTCCCAAGCCGTAATTAAGGGGGAAAATGGGTCCCCGAAAAATTTACGGCTTGAATAAGCCTTGGAAGGGCCTTTAAGTTGTCAAAAAAAATCAAATAAGGAACAACAGCTGGGGTACTTAAGAATATCTAAAAAAGTTTTTTTCCAGCTTTGTGTTTTAATAAAACCAAAATTTCCTTTTGTTTAACCCCTTAAAGGGCCACACCCCCAAAAAGAAATTTAAAATGACCAGTACTTTTTTGAAAACTTTGACACATAAAAAGGTAAAAAAAAAATTTTTAAATTACACCAAAAATTAAAAAAAACAAATAAAACTCAAATTTGAAAAAGAAAAAATTTTACTATTAGCCCCCCCTACGGGTCCTAATAAAAAAGCATTAAAGCACAGCATAAGCCCATATATGATGCTCTAAACTGCCTAGATAAAAAAAAAAAAATAATAATAACTATGAAATCCCAAATGGATCGGACATATAAAGGTAACAGGAGATATAGAGCATAGTACTGTATATATACAGTACCCCAATGCATGTTTTGCCCAGTACTTCATCTTTTTAAGGTATATAAACAAAAGACCAGTTTCAAGACTGGTCTGGCACTGTTTTCAAGATAAGTAATACCAATTTACAACTACATAAAACTGAAAATATTTAAAAGTCAGTAAAGGCACATAATTTTGTACAGGGATAGGAGGGTCCACGGCTTTGCCTCCCTATCAAATTACGTAGTCCAAAAAAATAACTTGATACATGTGTGATAAGAACAATCATATTAATTTATACAGAGTAATATATAAACAGTAATGGATAAAAAGTGTTTACAGTAAAAGGCAAAAAACCCAATAAGGTAGAAGCCAATTGTACTCATTTTAGGGGAAAAATGCCTTCCCGACTCAATCTGGCATTCACAATATATCCCTGGATCAACGACCCTTCTCCAGAATAATAGTCACTATAACTAGCTGTATAATTGAATTGTACTTTAGAACTTTGTTAGTGAATGTATCATGACAAGTTCCTCTGGTAGAGAGTTCCACAGTCTCACTGCTCTTATAGTAAAAAATTCCCTTCTATTTTTATGTAGAAATCTTCTGCCCTCTAGATGGAGAATGCCCCCTCATTCTGGTTCCAGTCCTAGAAATAAATAGATCATGAGAGAGATCTCTATATTGACCTTTGACATACTAGTGCATCTCAAAAAATTGAAAATGAAAGGGGTTCTCCAGGACTATCTTTTTATTTGTTATAGGGCTCACAAAGGTATTATATTAAACCTTGTAATTCATATTGTAATGAGTCTATACAATATATGAGTTTCTATTTTTTATTTAAATTATTGATATAATTTATCTTTTCAGTGATATTCTAATTGTTTGAGATGCACTAGTATTTATACATATTTATTATGTCACCCCGATGCTGTCTTTTCTCTAAATAAAATGACCCCAATTTTTCTAATCTTTCTGGGTATTGTAGTCCACCTAGTCCTTTAATTTCTTTTATTGTCTGCCTTTGAACCTGTTCAAGCTGTAATGTATTTCTTGTGCACTGATGCCCAAAACTGTACACAATATTCCATGTGTGGTCTGACCAGTGATTTGTATAATGAAAGAATAATATTTTCATTGTTTGCATCTATGCCCTTTTTAATATACCCCATGACCCTTTTCCCATTGGGCACTTTTACCTAAACTTTTTCCATTTTAAAAGAAATTGTAGAATAGATTTTTCCTTCCCCTGTGCATAACCTTGTATTTATCCGTGTTAAACCTCATTTGCCACTTCTCTGCCCAGACCTCCAATTTATTCAGATCCCTTTATAATAAAATGTTATCCTCTACTGTGTTCATTACTTTACAGAGCTTAGTATCATCTGCAAAGATTGATATTCTACTGTGCAATTAATGTGTAAGTTGTGAATATTTTAAAAAGAGAATGGGGTCCATCCGACCCCGTTTAGCACGTATGTTACCATTACATTACCCTTTGATTTTTTTCATTTACTTACCCGCTTGCAATTTTTTCCCCCCAGCCCTTAGTCTATTTTTTTTTTTTAATGTGATTATTAATAAAAAACTTTTATGGTGTAATGTCAGTGTGATTTCATTAAAGACTCAATTGAACTCCATAATTTTGTCCCTTTATGTTTATTTTTTCAGTCAAGTGGGTATGCGGTACAGCAGGGCATTTAAATCCCCTGAGCTAGTTTAATATTGCAAGCAATTTTTTAAAGGGGTCGGGATAGAAATACCACATTCTTTAAAGCAGTTTCTACTGCAATGCCCCAGCCCTAAACTAGTGCTGCAAGTTTCTTTGCATTGTGGTTCCCATTCTGTCCTCTTTCTTAAACTAGCCATACTTGCAGATTTTGGATCCCCAAAATTGATGTTTTCAGACCCTTTTTGTTGACAAAAAGCTTAGGACCTTTTTGAGAAAATGGTACGAGAAATGGCCCCAACGGCAGTTATATGTAAAGTGGATTTCCCGTGTTGGATTTCTCCCTTTTTTTTTTCAGTGTTTTTTTTTTTTTTTCCTTTTACATTTGAAAAATATTTTTTTTATGTAACCACCCAAACAAATGAAGTTTTTGTAATGTTTGGAAACCCCATAAATATAACTAGTGAATTTTTTTAAAAAAAGGGCCCCCAAAACAGCAAAAAAAAATACAGTGTTTGTGGATTTTTTAAAAATTGCTAAGTTTTAAAAATCTAGCTGGAAAAAATAAATGAAATTTTAAATTTCAACCCCAAAAAATTGGGTCTAAAGGTTAAAACATGCATTTACTCTCTTTTTATTCAAAAATGAAATTTGGGTTTTTATGCTTGCATTAAATGCTTCTGAAAAGTAGTGAATATTTAGGTTACATCAATTTTATTACAATTTTTTTAATTTTCACTTTCAGGTTTTTTTTTAAAGTATTAAATTGCTCCGTGGGCAATTTCAATGTTTTTAATGCAAAGTGTTGTTTCTACATATTTTTAATTAATAGTGAGGTATGTTGGGGTACATTTTCTCTCCTTTCAACTTGATGTTTATTATTTTTTTTTAAACTGAAAATTTATTCTATTATCTTAAATATAATTTATATATATAATTTTTAAATATATAAATAATAAAAATTATATATATATATATATAGATAATAGATAGAAAAGATATAGTGTCGAGTGACTGTGTGCGTTACGGGTCTCTCCCACAGGGGGAATTTTGCATTAAAAAACCTGCTACAAACTTCCCACCGAAAACCTGGGTTCGGGGGGGGGAAAGAAAAGGGTTGGTGTCGTAACAATGGTTATGACACGGGCCGTAGTTAGAATGGTCCCTTGCAGCCAGGTATGGGTTTCCTTTCCCGGGACGGTGTAATGTTGGGTTTGGAGGCCGCCCCTTGTTCAGCCCGGTTTTGGGTCATCCCTGGGGGGCTTAAGAGGCCCATCCTGCAGGTTTTAAAGGGGGCTTTCTGCTACTGAGAGTGGAGCAGCGTGGGCTGGAAGGAGCTCGGCCCCAGAGGCTTGAGGAAGTTGGAACCAGTGGAGGTTAAAACAGTGTTTTAGTGGGCTGAATGGTAGGTTTCAGACCCATGTAGAGAGGGTCCTAAAAAGCTTACAAAGCTAAGTCGTGGTAGACAGCGGGTTTTTTTTTGTTTGAACTGTTTATGTTTTTTCTGTTCCCTAAATAAAGGGCGGGCTGGGGCCCGTATAAAAACTAAAAACCCTGGTGTCGAGTGCCGTTTCCCCACAAAGGGCGATAGGAGCCAATACCCCGGGGCGATAGAAGGACATCCAAGCGTGGTGGGGGTGCTACTTGCTGGGGTAGGGGATAGTTGGCACAGGGAATTGGGGGAGGAAACATTGCTGCAGCAAAATTTTAAAAGGGGGTAGGAGGCTGAATTTTGGGGTGCTTTAAGAGACACACCGGAAACAGTTTGTTGTTTGGTGTGAGAGACGCCCCAAAGGGGGAGTAAACACAACCAGTAAGAGACGGTGATTGCTTTTGGGGAAAGAAACGTTTCCTTCCCAAACTCATTATAAGCAACCAAACCCCCCGGTGGGGAGTGTCCAAGACCGTTGCTAGAGCAATCCGGATCCCAAAAAAAAATTTGTCCTTCAAGGATTGCCCGTCGGGGCCAAAAAAAACCCTTAAAACCCGGGTTCGGTATTCCAGGAGGCCATCTCTACAGTAAAGATGGCTGCGGGTTTATCCCAGGGAGCTGCGTAAGCCCCGGATTTGCAGTTGGGGGATCCATTTTGGGGGAAATTTAGACTGTGGTAAAAGGACCTCCGAGTGAAACCCGGGCATTTACCCTTTTGAGACCGACAAAAAACTTAAGACTTTTTGCCATATATTTTGAAAGGGGTTTTTGGGGTAGAGATGGGGCGAATCATTCTATCAAAGGGGAATTCTTTTGGAATTTCAGGAAAAATTTTGGGTTTCTGCACGAAGCGAAGTTTGGGTGTTTCGCGGGAAGAAGCGTCTTTTTTATTGGTAAAAAAGGCCCCAAGACATGGCGTGAGATGGGGTGAGAAATGTGGGGGAAGAAAACAACACCTAATGACATGTGCAGACATGAAACCATCATGACCCGCAGGCTCTGTGACTCACAGCCCCATAAATAGGACGCCCCTCCTCAATCCCCCAAATTTCAAGCTGTCCGGCTTAGTTTCTACTGATGCGTGCCTATTCAATTTAAACTCATTATAAAACAAACTGCTTTTTTCAGCGATTGGGTGAAAAAACCACAAAAGTCTGTCAGTTGTCACCCTTTTGCCCTCACCCTCATTCTTTTTCTGCTGCTCTATAGAAGTCATTTTAAAAAAACTGCTTTTATCGCGATTGGGGGGGAAAGACCCCCACAAGTCTTGTCAGTTGGGACCCTCTACCTCAACCAGTGTTTTTATCGCTGTCATAGAATTTATTGTAAAAAAAACTGCTTTTATCAGAGACTGGGGCCAAAGGGTTTCTCAGTGGTCGTTGTACGTAGACATTAATGCTACCCCGGGATTTTCATTTTGTTTTAGTATGTGGGGTATTCTCCGGAAGTCCCGGGTGGGTGTAATTCTGCCCCCCCATGCCTAAATTTCTTTTTCATTTCTGTATGGGATTTAATATCCAAGGGTTAATTAAACCTGTTGTTTTGTGGGTTTTTTGGAAATAAAAAAACGTTTTTTTTAACCCCATATTGCCCACATTTAATTGTTTATTTTGTAGGGTATTTAATATCCCAAAGGGGAATTTAGCCTGTTGTTGTACTTTTTTTGGGGGTAAAATACAGGGTGTGTTTTATCATTACGACATTTTTATTAAAAAATATGTAAATATTTGCCAAAAAAGTATGTCGACATAAGGTGAAAATCTTAAAAAGGGGGTGAAACATAACGAGGGGGGACTCGGGGGGCCGAATGCCGGTGTCATCTAGTGACAAAACCAAGGGTTTTTGATAGGTTTACAGGTCATCAATTCATCCCAGATAATCTGACAACCCCAGTAAAAAGTCAATGGGTTGTCATACACAACCCTTTTAATTTTCTGGCCCGGGAACAGCTCAGGGCCCTTTACCTATCCTCAACCCCGCCTCTGTCCCTTCATTTCCCCCAGTCAGAGAAAATATTTTGTGGTCTGGGCTCGGCCCCTATACAGCGAGGAGAAAAATTTGGGACGTCAGCAGCTATTTTGGGAGTAAGAGGTGGGGAACTTTCCCCCCTTCTTGCAGTAGGCAGCAAAGTATTTGTGGGGAGTGGAAAGGGGTTTTAATGGGAGAGGGCAGCCAAAAAAATCCCAAAACCCTTGAGGGAACAGCGTTGATCAAAAAATAAACGATGATGTTTTAGTCAAGCACTTTGGAGCCCGGGTGAAAATTTAAAGGCTTATCTCATCGTGGGGAAAAAGGGGGTCAGCTTGCCCCTCAGGGGGGGGCAGCCCCCAAAGTCGGGAAATTGGGGGAGTCGCAGGGTGGAGCAGTGCGAGGTCGGGAGCCAAAAAAACCGGGGTAGAAACCCCCTTCGAGGTTTGAAAGTGCAGCCAAGGGTTCACCGGGAAAGGGGGGGAGTAGTCACAGTGTGGAGCTTTTTGGGGGTAAAACAACCCATTGGCGGTGGGCAATTTTTTGCTAAGACACTGGAGGCCAAACATGGTATATGTGTCCCGGGGCAGAAAGTGAAGTGGGCCGGGAGCTAACGTTGCACCGGGGCCCGCGTCAACCCATGAGCGTCACCTCCAATGGCCCGGAGAAACGTGTCTGATGGGTGGGATCCCGTGCAAAGGGGAAACAGCAGAGCACCCAGTGGCCGCATGGGATTTCAGCCCGTCAAGGCTCCACCAATTTGCGAAAGGGGGCTGTTTGTCTTTTCCCCCCTTCCCAGTCCACATGCTCCCGCTCTCGCCCCATGGGGCCCGAGTGTTTAAAAGAGGCGATTCCCAAAAGACAAAAATATGATCCAACCCTCCTAAGGTGCAAAGCTGACCGGGCTCCTGCCAAGTTGTTGGTACTACAGTCCCTCTCTTTTCCCAAGTTTTTGGATTTTCACCTTCAGAGAACAATGGCTTGTGCCGGGTGGAAATCCCCAAAACCGTAAAATTTTTTTTCCAAAAAGGCAGTACCGCCCTTTACAAATATGTAGAAAAGAAGGTGGGGCCCGTTTTAATCTATCGGGTTCTAAAGGGTCACGGCCCCCGACGGACGTGTGGAGTGAATCGGTCACCCCAACAACAATTGGAAGCGGACGGCTTTTTTCCCCTTTAAATTTTCAAAAATCCCGCTCCGGGGCCAATGTCGCCTCCTCCTACCACCCCCTCGCCTCCACAAGTCTAATGTGCTCCAATCCCCATAGCAGGGCACAGGGTGTATGGGGTTCTACACCTGGTTTGCCCGGGGAAACGGTCCCAGGGGGGAATGCTCCCCATCATGCAACAAGAAACGATGTGTGGCTTTCTCCACGACAACTGAAAAGGAACCATTGTGACAGACAAAGGAAGGGAAATGGTGTCCCCGCTGAAACGAGGGGGAGACCGGCGCCCTGCATGGAAATTTTTCAAATTTGGTGTCAAAAGGTTCCTGAGCTTCCACCCATCTGCAAGACATTTAAAAATGGCAAGGAAACTGTGCATGCACTTCTTCCTTCTACAAATCCAAAACAAAACTTTGAGTTGCGGGGCGAACAGCCCCCAACATAGGGTGATATCGGGGCTTTCCCCCCGTTGGAATTTTTAGCCTCCATATTTTGACGCTGTATGAACAGAGAAAGACCATTAACGATTTTTTTTTGATCCAGGTGGGGCAGGAGTTCCCCTGTGTAAATTTGATGCAGCCAGTGGGAGGCCTGCGGGACATTCCCTTTGTCAGGGGCCCCTTTGAGGAAACCAGTCAATTTTTAAGTCGCCAGGGTCGGGATGAAAAAGTCATTCCACTCTTCAGTCTTGGAACAGAAGCTGTAAAAAACTTTTGTAGGGTATTGGGGAGTGGGACTAATCTCCGGCCCCTTTGTCCGGGGGGGCGAAAGGAGGAGGAGGAGGTGGAGGAGGAGGACATTGGAGCCCAAGTGGTGTCTGGCGAAAGGGAGTGTTTTTTTCTACTCAGGTGACAGGAGAGGAGGAGCAGGAGCAGCAGCAGGAGGAGGTAGATAGAAATGAGGAAGGTGAGGCAGATGACCCAGAAAGCTCCGTGGCAGTATACAGTGGAGATGGAGACAGGGAGTCCCCCAGTGTCACTTGTGCAGATGGCCCGCAGCATGCTGATTTGCCTGGCTAGTGAGAGACGAATAGTCACCATCCGGCAGAGGGATGACTTTGGCTCTACACCCTCTTGGCCCCTTTCGTTACCAGTCCAACATGGGAAAGCCTTTTTTCCCAAAGCGGGCCGGAGGGAGGAGAAAACTGGCGTATTATAGAGAAATCCTGTGTAGTCAGTTGTCCACTGCCTATGTGTGCTATGGTCCATCCTCTGAAAGGTCTGACAGGGGGGTTCCTCATCCCTCAGTGTCACTGCCCATGGCTGCTATGGGGGGGAAGGGGGGAGGAGCAGTGTAGCTCCATCGCAGCAGCCAAAGTCTGGAGTCATTAATGAGCAGCTTCCTTCACCCGCCAAAGTGAGGAGAGTACACGCAGCAGCGGGAAAGACCTGGAGCAGACCCTGAACCATCAGGGGGTGGCCTACCTGGACAGCACTCTGCCACCCCAGGTAGAAGTCCGCTGGACTACTGGGCGCCAAACTGGATGTGTTGGCCGCAACTTGCCGAGTTTGGAGTGGAGAAGCTGTCCTCCCCGGCCAGTGTGTGGCATCAGAGCGGGGTGTTCAGTGCGGGGGGGCCATCGTTACCCAAGGAGAACCCATTGTCCACCCCAAATGTGGAGAGGATGACCTTGTCAAGATGAATCAGGCGTGGATCGGCCAGGATTTCACACACCAATGCCCTTTTGCTTCAGATTAGATCAGCCCTTCGCCTCACCAAAAATTTGAGAAATGAGTCTAGATTCTAACTAGCTGCCTCAGCCACTATTCTGATGCTGCCACCCACCTGATGCTACACATCTGCTGCCAAATTGCTCCATCTGGCCTCCCACCTCTTTACCAGGGACTGGTATTTGCCACCCACCTCCCCAACTCTGTCATTGTGCCACTCTGCCCTCATGCTGCTGCTGCTGATATTGCTGCTGACGCCACCTCCACGCTCCCGCCATTCTGTCATTCTGCCCCTCTGTGGGCTCCTGATGTTGCTGTCACCTCCAGAATTTGTCATTGTGCCACTCCGTGGCCTACTCATGCTGCTGCTGCCAACTGACCGCTGTCTCACTAGAACACCCTGTGGTTTCCTAATGCTGTTTCCACATTCCACCACTCTATGATGGTTTCATCTGTCAGAAGGAATTAAAAGGATTTAGGATTGTCTGGGTGATTAGGTAGCCAAATGCAGGAGTGGTTTGCAGAACACAGAAGACATGCAAAATACCGATTTACTGGTCATCTTGTTTTTGGGTCAACTCCTTTTTGTTTTTGGCTTTAGCAATACTGATGGATTATTTTACCGATTGAAAGCGGACACTGACAGATGAAAGGAAGGGCAACATGATCAGTGACTTCAGCGTAAAATTACTGCCGACAGCCACTACACTCATTTGGGGGGCCTCTACATGTATCAGCGTTTAACAGAACAGTTTCTGTCATATTCCATGAAATCATCTGTGACAGTGTAAAGCTTGGCCTTGTGGAATGACCCCGCTGCGAAGTCGCCCTTACTGTACTGTGAACTGTTCGACTCCGGAATCTATTATTGTGTTCTTTGACGCTATTGTAGGATCTTAGCCCCTAGCTCGGTTCTTTTTCCAGCTGGCACTGACATGACTTTGTCAGGCTGCGTTCCCGCTTCACTTATTTGGGGCAGTTTTGCCCCGTAAGTGCCCAGAGAATTGAAGAGTGAAGCGATTTTAAGAGCAGTGGCTGTTATGTGCTTGTCATACTAAAAAACAGCATTTAAAGAAAGACCAAAAACCCCGCTCCTATGGATATTTGAGCATGGCTCAAAGTTCTACAACACCCTACAGGCTCTCGTCAGCCAGGATATAGCTGTTTTTTATCGCGATTCACCGCAGATAAATTTGGGTCAAAATTATTTTTGTCGGAAAAATTTGGCAAAAAAAC
>JAODAL010057752.1:0-22486 GCA_025379985.1 Phyllomedusa bahiana | reverse complement strand
TAAAATTTTCTGGTTAAAAATTGGAGGAAACCGGCCAAAAAAGGCCCCCAGATGCTGGGCACCCAACCCCACTGTCACACCCTCTGTCTGGGTTTTCCCCCTTTTCCCCCCACCCCAAGAAATTCCTAAAGTCCCCATGTCTCCAGAGTCATAAACAAGGATCACCCTCCGCTTACCCTTTTACACCGCCCCCAAAAATTTCCCCAGAAAACCAACCAGGGCCCCCTTCCTACCCCATCCCCCTTTCCCCCATTTTTTGCCCGACCTGCCGCCTTTACAGCGGGGACTTTACCCTTTTCTGTTTTAAAAGGTTTAAAAGGGGCAGAAGAAACATTTTAAAACCCCAAACCATCCCAAAGCCCAAAAACCCTGAATTTTGCCCTTGGGCCAGGTTTTTTCCCTTTTGGAAATGTTCCCTTTTTTGTTTGGTTTGGAACGAGGGGTTTTCCACCCGTCATGGCCCTTTTGCCGGGCACCCAATCCCTAGTTTGCGAGCAGGTTTCTTTTGCCGGAAAAGTCGCCCCCTACCCTGGCCGCCGTGTCATTTTAAAATTTCAAGCGTTTTGGTTTGCATCTGTGTAACGGAAAATTTCCAATCTGACCACCGACACTGGATAGAAGCAGGGGCCAAGGCCGTTTATATCTCTGGGGACAGCCCCCTGGGGGTGGGGGATGTCTCGGGGTTGGTAAACGGGTGGCTTCTGGGCCTCGGCCCCCAAAAACGCTTTTAAAAAAACCCCGGGGGATGGTGAAGGTTTTTTCCCCCCAAAAAGGCCCTTTGGGGGCATCACGGGGCCCTTTTGAAAACCGGGCCTTGTTAAAATTTAATCTGTTTTTGGAAAACCGCAAAAAAGCAGGTCAGGGGGTGTGGGGGCTCTTCGCCGGGGGAACCAAAGAACTGGGGGGTGCCCAAAAAAAATTTTTTCCCAGGAAAAGGGTGGTGTGCGTTAAGGGTTTGAAATTGCTTGCGCCCCTTAAAAAATCGGGTGGGGCTGGAGGACATCCCTTCCCCTTGGCCATGTCATGAACTTGTCGTCCAGAAATTTTTTAAAGGGGTTTCCGGGGGGTCTGGACTCCCCTGCTGAGGAAGGTCGAGGTCTGAGCTCAACTTCCGCCATTGCACCCTGCTTCGTTCCGCTGTGTTGCAGCTTTGCTGGGCCCTCCCCGCCCAACCTTTCTCATTGTTGACTTTGGCAACACGGGGGTTTTTTCCCACCCTCCACATGACCCAGTGTTTGTTGGCCCGGGACAGCGCAAGCCAATTACGCAGAAACAAAGTGAAAATTGGTTTAACAAGCTTTTGCTGCGGACCTCGGGGGTGTTGAGCCCCCGGGAAAATTTGGAGGCGGGTTTGAAAAAAGCTCTGCACCCACCTTGCCTTTTTTAAAGGGAAGCCACCAAAATAAATCAGGGGGGACAATCCCCTTTTTCCGGGCTTGGAAATTGTGGGGGGTTTTTTTAGTTTTTGGTAAAAGGGATCTTAAAAACCCTTTTTCCTCTTCTAAAAACCCAGAAGGCCCAAACGTTTCACATTTTTTCTTTCCTTAAATTTGGCAGTGGTTCGGGTCCAGGGTATGAAAAGGGGCGGCCCTCAGCTCTCGGGTGCATTGAGGAAAAAGTCAGGGCTGTGTTAAAAGCTTTCCCGGGGGGAAGGGGGGAGGAGGATGGGGGTTTTCCCTTTGACCCCGACGTTACTGATATTTTTTCCTTTTGGGAAAAAGAGGTGGGCATGGATTTGAGGCAGAGGAGGTAGATAAAGGAAAAGGGATAAGTTTGTTTATTTGCCCTTCGACCAGAGGCTTGGGAAATAAAGGGGCCCCATTTTCTACATGAGTCCCTTTGATGCTCCATTTCCCCAAAAATTTTCCTCCCCTTTTAAACCATCAAACTGAACAAAAGGGAGGGGTTTTGGCCTCCCCCCCTCGACCCCCGGGTTAAAAAGCAAAACCAGCACTTTTCCTTCCACCCACCAAATAGAGAGTAAAATGCAGGATTGGAGACTGTTATGGATTGATCAACTGGAGACAATTGTTGAGTCTGCTTCACGTCTTCCATATTCACGGTGGAACAACGTCAGACAACGTGATAAGCAGTAGAGTGCCCACGTAAGCGTCAGCAGCAGCAGGCATTGTGACAGAAGGCTTAATGGGTGACTTGGCAATCTTTATTTACCCACCTCTCCAACGCATGTTATGCATGGGCACACATACAAAACACAGAGAAGGCTTAAGATCATGGTGCTACGACTATCTGTGTTCAACACCAGCTGTTTTTGATTATGTTCCGGGACCCAATCGACTTTCTGGATATACCAAAATGGATGATTGGTCCGAGCTCCCTCGCCCACGCCATAGGTGTTGTCCTGCACAGAAACCTGCGTCATATTGGGCGGGGACCTTAAGACAGCTTGGAGGAGTCATTCAACAAATGATCCGGCTTTCCACAGATAATGTGGATCCTTTGACTTTCATACAAGATGAATCAGCATGGATCTTGATGATGTTGTGGATCCATTTCACGAAGTCAATTGATTAGTTGCCAGTCTAATTCACAATTCTCTTCCAAAAGATATGGTCCTCTTGAAAAAAAAAATTTTTTTAATTATCATTTCTTACTTGCAATTTTTTCTCAGTTCCCAAAAGTTCATTTGCATGGTTTTGCGGTGAGGTGACTGTAAAAGACACCAATTGTACAAGGTTTCATGAAAAAAACGTATTCCATTTACTCACTTATTACTTTAGAATTTTTCGCATTTGGTCCAATGGTTTTTTTTTAGGGGGCTATGGTGCTTGTGAAGTACAGATATAATACGGGGACCTTGGTAAACAGAAATGTGGCTTCTAAGTGGCATTTCTACCTCACATTCTTAAACAGTGGCTGAGAAGGCATTTTTATAATTTTTTAGGTCATGATGGCTTTGAAATTGCAGCTTACTACAGTCCTGTTATAAAAAATGTGTTATTAACAGGGACATTTGTTCTTCTCACAATTGTCAAACAGTGGCTCAAGGGTCATGTTTTTGAAATTTTTTGGGGGCATGTTGATGTGAAAATGCAGCTATACTACAGTTCCTATTATAAAAATTGATGGTTTCTAAACAGACATTGCTCTTCACAATGTCAAAAAGTGGTCAAGGGTGATGTTTTGAAATTTTTTGGGGAAAGGGTGCTGTCAAAAAAAATTTGGGTGGCACTTTTAATGGACACACTTTAAAAAAGGGAATTTGTTTTGCAAGATCTTTAAATACACAATCCCGTAGGGAAAACATCCCATTTAATAAAATTTAAAAAAAAAAAGAAAACAAAAAAGTAGTAATTTCCCACCCTTTTTTTAAAATGTTTTTCTAAATTTAAAAACTATAAAAAATTTCCCTTACAAAATACCGGGTTTAAAATTTTCCCCCCTTCGTTTTTTAAACAAGGTAGATACAAAGATTGACCAAATGTACGTTATTAAAGGGGACATCCCATATGGAGCAAAAAAAACATAAAAAACAGAGATAATTTTCCCCCACACGTTGAGTAAAACGGGGGAAAAAAAAGGGCCAAAAAAAAAGGGGAAACCGGGGGGAAAGGACCCGTAAAACCAACCACTTTTTCCAAGTGAAGCTCTTTTTGGCCCCCCACCCCAAAAAGGGAAAAGGGGCAAGCGCAAACCCGGGGTTTTGGACTGTGTCAAAGGGAAGGAGGGGGTTTTTTTTTCCTCACACTTCCCTTCCACTTTTTTCGGGCACGACTTTTTTTGGGTTGCTCGTCTTTAAGGGGCTTTTTTTTACAGTTTTAATAGATAAATGGCGCCACCCTGCCTCTCCCCCGGGAAAAACCCACTGTAAACTCCCCCCCCCTGGAGGGGGAAACCTTCGGGGTTTAGTGATAGACGCTACCGGGGCCTCCCCCGGGAAACCCCAGTGAAATTTGGGGGCCCTCCCGGCACCCTGGACCCAGTGTTAAACAAAAGGTTTGGGAGGGACCAAATTGGGCCTAAACTAAACCTTAGGGTAATCAAAGGAGTTTTCAAATTTCTCAAAAAAATTTTGATTTTAAAAAAGGGTTGTTTTTCCTTTTGGGGTTTAAGTAGGGGTAAAAAAGGTTTCCACTGGACAAAAAATTGCACAAATTTGAGGTTTAAAAATTTTTAGGGGGGCGGGAGTCACTAGGGGTGGGAAAAAAATTTTTTCCCCCGGGGGATCTGTCCCTAATCATTTGAAGAAAAATTTTGGGAAAATAAAAACCAATGAATTGTTTTGGCTGAACACTTCAAACCCGGGAGGACAAAATGTCTTAAAAACTAAAAAACTGTTTTTGGGATTTTTGGACATTTTTATTCTTAGGGGTTTTTTGGGGAAATGAATTAAAAAACATCACACGTGAAAAAATTTAACCTTTAAAGACGGGAAAGGGGGGGTGAAATTTTTAAAAATGTTATCCCCACTTAAAAAAAAGAAAAAATGATAAAAAAGTAAAAACTTAAATAAAATTTCCCTTTAAATAAATTCTGTAAAAAAATGTCAGTTACCAAAAATTAAAAAGACATAACTGAACAAAATAGCATATCCACTTTGTGTCTGGGGGCCCAAAGAGGTTTGGGGGTAAATGTTTGGGGTTTAAGGAAGGTATATCAATGTCCATTTCAATTTAAAATGGGGTTTTCAAATATTCCTTTTTCGGGAACTTTGAAAATTTGGGGGTCATGCGGGGGTTTGGGAAGGCCCATACGGGGTTTCCAGGACATTTATAGTCAATGTCCATTCAACAAAGGGGGTTTTGGTTAAAAAGACCCTTTTTCCCGGCACTTTTTAAATCGGGGGCATGCGGGTTTTTTATGGTCATACTGGGCCCCCAGGACGGGTATATAAATGTCCTTCAAAAAAAAGGTGGTTCAAAGCTCCTTTTGGCCCTTTTTTTAAATCGTTCGACGGGTTTTAAAGGGGTTCATGCTGGGGCCCCGGGACAGGTATAGAAAAAGTCCATTAAAAATTTAAAATGGTGGTTCAAAACCCCTTTTTTCGGGCTTTTTTTTAACTGGGGGGCAAAGTTTGGGGGCAACTGTGGTCCAGGACGGGTATAGTCAATGCCCATTTCAACTAAAATGGTGGTTCAAAAGACAAATTTTTCCAGCATTAAAAAAAATTTGGGGGGTCAACTGTAGCCAGGCAGGTATAATAAAGGGTCCCTTCAAAAAAAAATGGGGTTCAAAGACTTTTTTTTTCCGGGACTTTTTAAATTCTGTGGGTCAGACGGGTTTAATGGTCATATTTCATAAGGAAAAGGTATAGTAAATGCCCAAATTTCCCAACTAAAAATGGGGGTTCAAAGACTCCTTTTTGGGCCATTTTTTTAAATCGGGGCCAAAAACGGGTTTAGGGGTCCTGGGGGTCCGACGGGGATATCAATGTGCGTGCAAAAAAAAATGGGGGTTAAGAAATTTCCTCCCTTTTCTGTCATTTTTTAAAATTTTTGGGGTCATGGGGTTTTAAAAGGGTCATGGGGGGAAAGGGCCCGGGGATAGGGGAATAGTCTGTCAGTTTTTTTCGGGGACTCCTGTTCCCAAAATTATCTTCCCTTTAAATGAAAGCATTATCCTTTTTAAACTGTTGTGGATGTTAATTCCCTTTTTTCCCCCCCTTTTTGGGTGAAGAATGAAGGTGTTGTTCCTCTCCATAGACTTTTTTGGTCTTTGGGTTGATTATCTTTTGGGATTTTGGGCATATAATTAAAGATATAAACTATCAACCCAGGGACGATATTTGGGAAGCAACCCGTCATCACAAAGTATTTTAAATTGGGAAAAATAATTTTTCTACCATTTTTTGGGGGAAACAGCCCCTCTGCTGTCCTGTGTTTTCATTTTCCTATTGAAAATTCCTGCATTTTCGGTTCCAAAAAACGGCATAAAACTTTTTCCTTTAATTTTTAAAATTTTTTTTTAAACTGAATTTCCGTGCGTCTCATTTTGGCCAAAACAGCCCCAGTTGACAAAATTGTTTTCCCTACAAATTTTGGGAAAATTAACCTTTTTTAGTCAGGGGTTCAAAAAAAGGGGCTCCCCTATTAATAAAATATAAAAATTAAATACTCTTATGCATTCCGTCGTCTCATTTGGAGCAAAGATTTTAAAATTGTCCGAATATTGTGTTCTAAAAATTTTTCCTATACTTTAAAAGGGATGTGGGGGCCCAATGGTGCGAAGGCTCCCCTTTTTTAAAATACATATAATTTTTTAAAAACTTCTATTTCATCATGCTTCAGTTTGGTAATAATTGTGCATTTGTATGATAGTTCGTTGAAAACTATCAATTGCTAGTCCTACTGGGCAGTTGTAAATCTCAGGGACTGAAGGAAGAACACTGTTGATTTGGTGTTACGGTTCTTCCACCAGACCGCATTTCACAGATATTTGATAGAAACAATTCTGTTTCAAATCCTAGTTGGCTGTTGGAAATTAGAGGGATTTAAGAATAGCTGTGACTTGCCGTCTTTCAATAAGAGACTGTCAAAAACTCTTCTATACCTTTTTAAATTTTTATCTTTCTGAACATGGAGCGAACTGCAGGTGGTAAGCGAGCAAAGAGGGGTGTAGGACATAGAGGTAGAGGTACGAGAGAAGATGCTCCTTCCAGTGCTGGCGACAACACGCAAGCCAGCGGACCATCGGTTGCAAGACCGTCAGGCCTGTCATCGCTGGGTGGGTGCCCTGTGAATCTCTGTAACGAACAGGGCCCTGCTAGCTGAACTTGCGTGATCCATGTTTACAGCCTCACCTGCCTTGATCAGTAATTTCCTTCAACCCACTTGACAGTAGAATGCAGGATTTTCAGACAGGCCTCGTTGACCTACTGGGGACATCTGTTTCATTTGCTTCACATTCTAATGTCACGGTGGAAGAATGTCACCAGTAGAATGGCAAGTAGCTCTTGCAGCAGCAGTATTGGGAAAACTAGTTGTTTTTAATATATTGCAAAGTTTTCTGCTGATGGTCCATAAGGGCACTTGTGCGGGTTTTTGGGTCATGCTGCGTTACAGGATATGGATAGTCAATGTCCATTTCACTAAAATACTGCTTCAAAGACTACTTTCTTCCGGCACTTTTTAATCTGTGGGTCATGCAGGTTTTCGGGTCATGCTGCGGTCCAGGACAGGCATAGTCAATGTCCAGTTCAACTAAAATGGTGGTTCAAAGACTCCTTTTTCCGGCACTTTTTAATCTGTGGGTCATGTAGATTTAAGGGTCATGCTGCGGTCCAGGACAGGGATAGTCTATATCCAGTTCAACTAAAATGGTGGTTCAAAGACTCCTTTTTCCGCCACTTTTTAATCTGTTGGTCAGACAGGTTTAAGGGTCATGCTGCGGTCCAGGACAGGCATAGTCAATGTCCAGTTCAACTAAAATGGTGGTTCAAAGACTCCTTTTTCCGGCAATTTTTAAGCTGTGGGTCAGACAGGTTTAAGGGTCATGCTGCATTCCAGGACAGGGATAGCCAATGTCCAGTTCAAGTAAAATGATGGTTCAAATAATACTGCCTTCTGGCACTTTTTAATTTGTGGGTCATGCAGGCTTAAGGGTCATGCTGTGGTACAAGACAGGGATAGTGAGTAGTCTGTCAGTTTTTCTCTGACTCTTGTTGCCTAATTGTCTTGCCTTTTTCTGTTGTGGATGTTAATTCCAGCTTCTCCACCCCTGTTTGGGTGTAAGAATGAAGGTGTTGTTCCTCTCCCATAGACTTTTTAATGGTCTTTGGTGATAATCTGTTATCGACTATCAGATATCGTCATGATAATTTACGAAATCGACTATCGACTCGATAATGATAGTTGACACAATTGCTCATCACTATTACTAACACCTAAAACCAGAGGAGGTTTATCTGCTCCGGATATTCAGAAATACTACTGGACTGCACAACTGCGATGGGTCCCGGCCTGGTCATCGCTGTTTGCATATGCTAGGTAGACCAAACTGGAGAAGCTCTGGCTAGCTCAAATCCACCCTAACTCCCTCTTATGGTCTTCCACTCATGTCAAAACCGATAGACAGTTGTTAGGGCCCATGGTGACGACTCTGCAGGTGTGGAAATCCTGCTATCAGAGGTTTCAGCTTAGTTTGCAGTTTTCACCTGTGACTTCCTTTCTTTTCCAACCCCAACTCCTTGATAGCCTTCAGGATCCCCAATAGCAGCCGTGGTTCCACAGGCGACTTTTTAGGTTTGCGATATGTTATACTGCGGGGCTCTTATGAGGGATCACAAATATGCCCCTAATGTTTCACAGATGAAATTTCTTAGAAGACTTTGAGGGAAATTGTCAAAATGTCCTCAAGGCCTAATGCTACTTGGTGGTGACTTTAACATGTTCTTTTTGGAGAGGGTAAATAAAATGCTACTGCAGAGCAAAACATTGAACCCATCTTTAGTGGTGCTATCTAGAGAATTTTGTAACTGAATTCGAAGGTTCGACCTGTATGACCTATGGCGCATAGTACCTACACTTTTTACTCCCACCTCAATATGGCTCCCACTCGCGCCTTGACTTTATCCCTAAACCTAGGTAATGTTTATACGAAAAGTTGCCACTGGCGCCTTAATGAGTCCCTGCTAAAGCAACCCCGATACAGGGAGGAACTGCGTCGAGCCCACGTAGAGTATCTTCACTCGCTACGCAATGGGTTGCTCATAAGGCTGTGATCCATGGGCATTGTATCGCTCTGGGTTCTCGCATTAAAAAAACGCGATGCAACAGATAACGGACCTTAAGACACGTCTCAGAGCGCCTGGCCTCTCTAGCAGAGAATCCAACAAAACGTATGCTCCGGGAGGTTGTTGAGATTCGGTTTAAAATAAAACATCTGGAAGTAGCTAGAACTGAAAAACTACTAGTATTTAGAGCCAATAAAGCTCATACCATGCTAGCAAGAATACTCCAAGCTCTACAGCCTCCTAGATTCTTTAACTGTGTTGCTGTCTAGTACTCCTAATGCTCTGAGGGAATTCCTAAATTCCTAATGTAGTCTTCCTTCCTTATCCCCGGAGGAGTTAAGCTCCCTCAACACCCCGATTACACTAGAAGAAATTAGAGAGACCCTTAAAAATTTGCCAGCTAGAAAATCTCTGGGGCTGGACGGCCTTACTTATCTATATTTTCATACTTTTCTCCTGCAATTAGAGAATTATATGCTATCGTTATTTAACTCAGTGGTGAGATATAGGATCTATGAGTTATCCGGAACGCCATTTACCAATACATCATAGAAGGTGGGTATTTGGCCGCCCGGGAAAGGGAGGTTAGTAAGGAGTCATATGTCAAGGACTCTAGTTTGCCAATCCAGTATGACATGCCTGATATTCATGTTGAGATGAATATCTCTTACCTGTAAATTTAACCCCCAATTGTTCGCATAGTAGTGCTAGCTAGGGTAAATATCACTGGCACTCGGCAAACTTTTTGCAAAGTGATGCTAATAGGACGAACAATTGGGGGTTAAATTTACAGGTAAGAGATATTCATCTCAACAAACTGCATTTCTTCCCTGTTTATGCACTAATATGCACCTATGATTAGAGATTTGATTTTTTGTATATCATTATTTGTTATATTCCATCCCTAATATAAGGAGTAAAAATATAAGGAGGATTTTGATAATTTGAACATCAATACATATATATTGACAGATCACCTGCTATTTGGACTCGCTATGCATTTTTTCTTTCCCTTTAAAATGTCCCTTGAGGAGATCGATTGCTATTAAGGGAAAATCAAAACATGCTGGGACTTTTTGTGCCAGGGCTTTGTGATAGTAATTGGGTGAGGTACCTGGCAGGGTTGCCCCTTTCGGGGCGACTACCTTCATATTATTATTAGGGATATACTTACTTTCTATATTAACATAGGGCATTATAGGAATAGATGTCTCATTACAATTTGGTAATTTGTTCACACAGGATTTAGATAGATTTATTGATATCATATATTCGTTTTTATTATATTTATCATTAAAAGGTATATTTTATGACGTCCCTTTATTAGTCTTTGAATCTTGCTTGTGGCCTGCCTTGATGAAATCATGGGTTTTTTGTTAGAGGCAAGAGAAGGGAGTGGTATGTATTTAATTTAAGCATTTGTCTTGCCTTAGTCTAAGCACGCCAGACTGTGATTATTAGCGGGTTTTGTAGGATTTCTAAGGGAAGAGATTTATATTGGAGGTGTAAGAGACTAGTTAGCGATATATCTGGTACAAATTGTTGGTCCAATATAGGGTCTGTGAAGGTATGGATATTAACTGTCCAGTCTCCTACTATCCTGAGTTGTGATGCTAAGTTATACGGATGTATTTGGTGAAAGTTTATGCCTGCATTTGAACGATGTTGGGTCAGGATAGCCATATTAGTTCTTGATCTTCGTGAATTCCAGATGAAAGAGCTAAAAGTTTTTGTTTTTGTGATTGCCTGTATTTCTTGTGGCTTGAGATAAATTGTTAAAGAATTCATTAGATATAAAAGTTTTGGGAAAATGATCATTTTGACCAGAGATAGCAGAGATAAAGTCATCTTCTTCCAAGTGGAGAGCAGTCGTTCAGTCTCCGTTATGAATGGGATGATATTGTATTTATTTAGCATGCTGCAATTTCTAGGAATTTGCACTCCTAAATATGAAAGTGAGTCTGACGTCCATTTGAATGGATAGTAAAGGGACCATGTAGGATTAGAAGGGCCTATTAGAAGCAAAGATTCTGACTTGTCTTTATTTACCTTAAAGCCTGACAGGGAGCCAAAGAGCCTAAGATCTTTGGCTCTATAGATAAATTGAAAACGAGAAGAGATAAGGGACAACTCTGTCTTGTACCTCTATGTATGGGGATTTGAGTGGATGGGAGGTTATTTATTGTGTAACAGCTCGATTGACAGTTACTGAGAAAGGATAAGAATTGGGTGCCAAAACCCCTATGTCTAAGGCAAGTTGCAAGAAATTCCTAGAAGACCGAATCAAACGCTTTCTCCACATCAAGGCTGAGAAGCATCATTTTCAGGTATCTATGATTTTTATGTCGGATGGTAGTTGCCACTGCCATTCATATTCCTACAGTGGAATATCCTTTTCTAAGGAAACCCATTTTGGGAGGGCAAGAACAAAGGTCCAAATGTATCTTGCAGCTGATCTGCTAAGATTTTGGTTAGGATTTTATAATCCTGATTCAAGAGTGTAATGGGTCTGTAGGATTGTGTTTGCTCAGGGTACCTGCCAGGTTGCAGAATCAAGGCCGTTTCCGACTACAAGAATTTGGCTGATATAAATTGTCCTTTATAGGCTCCATTTAGGTAGTTTGTAAGATGTTGGGTGATGTGGGGGGATCAACATCTTGTAGTACTCTGCAGAAAGCTCATCCGGGCCTGGGGTTTTATTATTGGTCTGATGGCAGTTTAGGCAAAGAGAGATTGTTCAAGAAATTCAAAGTGTATGTTGAGTCGTATGGGGATGCCTTATAAAATTTGTTAAAATATTGGGTAAAGATGTTTTGGATATAAGAGGAGATATGTGTCACGACTTGGGTAGTTGGGTCATTTATTATGTGAATGTATCGTCTAGTGGGTGCTGGTTTCTGGGTTCTTGTGAAATAGAGAGCTAATTCTGTTACCCCGTCTGAAGTATCTGTTTCTAATTGCCTCAATCCCCCACTTCACTTGACCCTGTAGAAAAGTCTCCATCAATTGTTTTATTTCTAAGTATTTTTCTCTGGTGAGTGCTGTCGGGATGATGACATAAGCGCGATATGCGGAAGTGAGTTCGGTGTTTAACAGATTATATTTCTACTGATTCACTACTTCTAAGTTTAAGGTATGAGATAATATGTCCTCGAAAGATCGCTTTAGACATAGGCCAGAAAAGGGAAGTGTTAGACATATTCCACATTTTCATCCATGAAGTTAGACCAGTTTGTTGTCAAATATTGTTTGAAGTCATCGGAATGTAGGAGATATGATGGAAAACGCCATTTACGTGTGGGGGGGGGGGTGGTTTGATGAGCGTACAAGGGAAAGGCTGACAGGGGCATGATCAGAGATTATAATATTGCCTTTTTTCGTCCACCTGACCCACGGAAAAAGATTTGAAGAAATATAAAACAAATCCATACGTGAATGGCTCTCATGTACATGAGAATAAAACATGAAGTCCTTCGTAGAAGTGTTGAGCATTCGCCATGGGTCACACAGACAAAAAATATCTAGTAGGGCCAGCAAGTTGTGGAGTGCGCACATATCATGCATTATTCCCGATGTACGGTCTAGGCCTGGGTCGAGAGTAAGATTGAAGTCTCCAACTATGACCATGGCGTATAATAGCCTGCCTAGTAGGAAGTTGTAAAGATCAGCATAAAAATTCACATTTGGGTGATTGGGAGCATAAAGGTTGAGTGGGGAGTACCGCACATTATTTATGGTGACGTTTAGTAATAGAAATCTTCCGTTAGGGTCTGCATAGGTCTTGTGGATTACTGGGGAAAGTAAAGAATGAAACAATATCGCTACCCCTCGGGCTTTAGAAGTATAAGGGACTGAGCATTGCTCCCCTAATCCATGGGGCTTTTAGGAAGCAAGTCTTCACCAAGTTTCCAATGTGTTTCTTGTAGGAAAATGATATGTTGATGTTGTTTCTTGAGAAGGGACAGTACCTTTATTTGTTTGACCGGAGTGTTAAGGCCTACAACGTTCCAACTAACGAGGTTAAGATTGGGTGAGTGCGGAGAGTGTATGTATGGGAATGAAGAGTACTCATCCTGTCCCACTTGGTATCCGGGTGAATTCAGTTGGTATGGTTCATGTGATGGAGGGTCCACTGTCCCAGCAAGCAGGGAGAGCCTCCGTATGGGTGATCCCTGGAGCACTGGAAGTCCAAGCCACTGGCAGAGGGAGCGTGTGGGACATCGCTAGTCTGGGTCGTCCGGAAAAAGGCGGCATCTCGACTCCTCTGGATCTTCGTAGGTCCGAGTTTTCCCGTCTACTGTCACCTTTAGGCTGGATACTGCAGTTGGAACCTAATATGTGTTTCGAAGAGGAGGCAACATATTGGCATGAAAGCTTTGCATTTTGCAGGGACAGCCGAAGAAAAGTCCTGAAATATCAGTATAGATGCATCGTCTATTTGGAGGGAATGTAGTATGAGGTATGCTTTCAACACTTTCTCATTTATGGTCCAGTTTGCATATAAAGCGATTAACTGTCTAGGTTTAGTGTTTCTCTCTTTTTTGGAAGTGCTAATGCTGTGGACTCTCTCGATTAGGAGTGGGTCAGGTGGGAGATTCAAGTGTAGGGCTTTAGCCAGGTTGATTACCATGTAGTTCTGGAGTTGGTTGTTGGTGATGGATTCAGGGATCCCCACAAACCAGAGATCATTCCTCCGCTCTCTGTTTTCGAGATCTTCGAAAACTGATAAAAGAAAGATTTCAGTCCAGTGGTACATTTTTGGATGCGTTTGATGCAATGTTTTATGGATTGCAAAAACGTATCCAAGATGCTTCTGCACATACCCTTAATGATAGTTTAATAGATCAGAATTTTATAGACGCAGTGATAACTATTATGTGTAATATTTTTTATTTTACTTATGGCATATGTCAAATGTCAGTAAAGGGTTTAACATATGTTACAGTATTATAAGTTTGTGTATCTATATGTATGTCTCTCTCTCTTTATATATAGTGTGCATATGGTACATACCCTTGGTGCGTCCCTGTCTGTATTTGTGTGTATATGTTGTGAACCTTGTGTGTGTGTGTATATATATGTATGTATGTATATGTGTGGCAGAGTGACCTTCAGCAGTCAAAGGTTCCAGCCACTAGATGGAGCAATACAGGAGATCTACAAGCAACACGGTAGCTGGCCTGGGGTAGGAGCCAACCATATATGTTGTCAGCCACAGTAAACAGTTGGCAGCCGGCTATAATTATTTCTGGATTGGCTCTTATCTGGAGCAGACAATGTGTTGAGTGGGTGTCTACTGTTTCAGGAAAGGCTTTGTGCAGGTCTCTGGAGGCCAATAAAAGGCCTAGGCCTGTAGGTGTTAAAGGGGTTGTCTCACTACAGTGATTCATCTTACCTCCGTCCTGTTCTCTAGGTTTCAGTTTGAATTCATGGATGTGTTTACTGGCTTCCACTAGGTTGCAGTAGAAGCCAGGACTGTAGCTATAGCAATCAGTACTGGCTGCCTATCAGGATAGATCAAGCAGGTCTTTAGCTATAGCGACCTGAGGAGCTGATGCAGCCTGTACAAGGGGGATAGCTCAGAATAGGTAGGACACTGCTAATGGACATATATTGCAAGGTGACTTGTCATGTCAAGAGAGGTACAGTGAGCCATAGCTGGAACCCAGCAAACTGTCCCGGCCTACTTGATGTGCTGCCCTAGGCAGCAGTCACCAACTGGGCACAGTCCCTGCACTGCTAGAGTGCTGGGGCCATCAAGAAGAAGAAGATTCCGACAGTCCGGGTTGATAACAGGTCAGTAACGTCGAGCCAATAATCAGAAAGCGTGAGAGAAGTAAGAAAATAAGCCAGGGGTCAAAAACACAAACGGGAGCGAGGTACAGAATCAGAGCGCAAGACAGGGTCAGGAACCAAGCAGAGGTCTGGTACACGGATAAGCAAACAAATGAACAACAAGCACAAGTAATAAAGGCAGCCAGGAGAATATTGCAGACACAGCACTCAGCCTGCAGGGAGTTTAAATGTGATTCCCGGATACCGCTCCTGTCGCTGATTGGCTGGGCCTCTGTCACTCTCTATCCAGGTGGGGTCGCAAATCAGCTGCTGCAGACTGTTGCTCCCCTAAGGCTGAATGCTGCCTAGCCCTGACAGACTTGTTTTTGCAAGATCTTTAACACAAAAAGCCACCGTTGTAGTGAGACAACCCCTTTAAGGGGACGTAACTTGCTTCCCGGAAGAAGATCTGAGGAGAGGCTCTTACCCCAGAGCCTTGAGGCTAGCAGGTGGCTGACTTCTGGAAGCTCAACCAGTCTGCACTGGTAAAAGTGAGTGATGATGTGACTGGACATTAGGTCCAGACCATGTGTAGAGAGGGAATCTACATGTTCAGTAAGTGGCCAGATGGCCAGGGTTTTTTTTATGTTTAATGCTGTTTGCTGTATACTGTGCTGAAGAATAAAGCTGGCTGAGGCCAGATTTACCCCCTTATTGACATTGGACATATGGATACGTTCTGATGCTGATAAGGGGCCAGTTGTTAGTGGCTAATTGCAGCTAACACCCAGTGGTTACAGCATGCCTGGTGCCGCTGACCCCCCATGCTGTTTAACCCCTTAGATGCCACAGCAAAGATGGCCATGGCATCTAAATCAATGAGAAACAATACTGCGCACCATTCCTCACTGCGATCGGGAACACCATAGATGAAAAAAATGCCAACAATTCTAAACGCCAAAATTGCTGTTCTTTTGGTCATTTCACTTCCCATAAAAATTGGAATAAAATTGATCAAAAAAGTTGCATGCATTCCAAACTGCCAGCAATAAAAAGTGCACTTCAGCCCGCAAACAGTCCACCCTCTCGTCCGTAGGTGTTAGTACAAAAAAGCTATTGGCGCAAATTTTAGAAATAGAAAATGTTTGGAAATTTTTATTTTTTTTACGGTACCAAAACATAACAGAATCCGTAAATGTTTGGTATTGCCTGACTCATATCAACTTGTAGAATACAAATAATACATCAATTTGACCGAAGATTGAACACCGTAAAAGCAAAACACACGCAAACATGGTGCAAGTAAGCTTTTTTCACATTTTGCCCCAGTTAGTTTGTTTGCGGTTTCCTAGTATATTCTACGGTAATATGAATAACACCATTAGAAAGTACATCTTGTCCCGCAAAATAAAAGTCCTCATACATCTATGTAGGTGGAAAAATAAAAAAAATTATGGCCTTCAGAAGGCGAGGAGGAAAAAACTTAGAGCCATATTATTATGAATGTCTGTCAGGAAGGGGTTGAAGAGAATCCTGTGTCGGCGTGCCTTATGTTGGTGTGTCAACCATTCTACCAAGGACGGGAATCCCAAGAGTTGAGCGTGGCCTCCACCGGATTGCCCAAGATGGCGGCCGATATATAGCACACAGCATAGGACAAAAACCGCCGGCTTGCAAAACGGTCAGATTTTCAGTGGTTTCACAATACTAAAAGCACTGAAAATCCAACCGTTTTGTATGCTGTGTAGACATAGTCTATTACTTGTAGTGTTGGCAGCACGATTTACTACCAGCTGATTACTATCAACTAACTACTTAGTGCTGCCGGCATGGTCTCTAGAGGAGGTGGAAGAATGAGTCAGAGCAGTGAACTCTACACTGCCTACGCTGTCAGGCTGATGCATGTGCAGTTACAGCAGTCAGCCAGAAGAGGACCAGGTGTAGGACAGAAGGGTTTGGGCTCTAAAAGCACTGGGCTGATTTTTCATTGGGGTACAATCTATTTTCTATAGATAAATTGCACCTGAATGGAAAGGGGTCTTCTGTGCTGGGGGAGAAAATTCTAGAAGGGGTGTGGGAGTATTTAAACTAGGGATGAGAAGGTTTGACAATCTAGAAAATCCAGAGGTAGATAGGTTAGACAGGGGGATGAAAATTGCGCAATAGAATTGAGCAGCCAAAAAAAAGTCTTCACAATTGTCAAAAGTGGCTCAAGGGTCATGTTTTGAATTTTTGGGGGCATTTTGCTGTGACATGCAGCTATACTACAGGTCCTATTATAAAAAAAATGTTGTTTCTAACAGACATTTGTTCTTCACAATTGTCCAAAGTGGCTCAAGGGTCATGCTTTGAATTTTTGGGGGCATTTTGCTGTGACATGCAGCTATACTACAGGTCCTATTATGAAAAAAAATGTTTCTAACAGACATTTGTTCTTCACAATTGTCCAAAGTGGCTCAAGGGTCATGCTTTTAATTTTTGGGGGCATTTTGCTGTGACATGCAGCTATACTACAGGTCCTATTATAAAAAAAATGTTGTTTCTAACAGACATTTGTTCTTCACAATTGTCAAAAGTGGCTCATGGGTCATGTTTTGAATTTTTGGGGCATTTTGCTGTGACATGCAGCTATACTACAGGTCCTATTATAAAAAAAATGTTGTTTCTAACAGACATTTGTTCTTCACAATTGTCAAGAGTGGCTCAAGGGTGATGGTGCTGTCAGAAACAGGAATAGGTAGGACACTGTTAATGGACACATATTGCAAAATGACTTGTTTTTGCAAGATCTTTAACATAGCTATCAATCCCTGTATTGAGACAACCCATTTAATACAATTAAAAAAGAGAAACAAAGACATGGTGGGATTCCATCCTATTTTAAAAAATGTGTTTTCTAGAATTAAACTACTAAAAAACTTGCATGTACAAAATAGCTGGTAAAAAATTTCCTCTGAATTGTACAAGGGAGGTACAGGAAAACTTGACCAGATGTAGGTTATTCAGAGGACATGGAGTATGGAGCACGGACAGAGAACAAAGTACAGAGACCATTTCCTCCAGCACGTTGAGTAAAATGAGAAAAAGAATGCCAAGAAAAAGGGCACCTGGGTGGAACAGGAGCGTTAACCACCAGTATTTCCAAGTGAAGCTCAATTGGTCCGCACTCATACGGAGGGGCAAGCGCTACCCAGGACAGGGACAGTATATGTCCAGTGAAACTAAAATGGTGGTTGAAAGAATCCTTTTTCCGGCACTTTGTAATCTGGGGGTCATGCAGGTTTGGGGCTCATGCTGTGGCCCAGATCAGGTATAGTCAATGTCCAGTGAAACTAAAATGGTGGTTGAAAGACTCCCTTTTCCGGCACTTTTTAATCTTTGGGTCAGGCAGGTTTAATGGTCATTCTGCGGGACAGGACAGCTATAGTCAATGTCCAGTTCAACTAAAATGGTGGTTGAAAGACTCCTTTTTCTGGCACTTTTTAATCTGTGGGTCAGACAGGTTTAATGGTCATACTGTGGTACAGGACAGGTATAGTCAATGTCCAGTTCAACTAAAATGGTGGTTGAAAGACTCCTTTTTCCGGCACTTTTTTAATCTGGGGGTCATGCAGGTTTGGGGCTCATGCTGCGTTCCAGGACAGGGATATTCAATGTCCAGTTCAAGTAAAATGATGGTTCAAATCATACTGCCTTCTGCCATTTTTTACTTTTTGGGTCATGCAGGTTTAAGGGTCATGCTGTGATGCAAGACAGGGATAGTGAATGGTCTGTGATTTTTTTTCTGTGGCTTTTATAACCTAAGTGTGTTGCCTAAGATGTAGCACGTATCCATTTGACTGTTGTGGATGTTAATTCCAGCTTCTCCAGCCCTGTTTGGGTGTAAGAATGAAGGTGTTGTTGCTCTCCCATAGACTTTAATGGTCATCGGTGATAATCTATCATCGACCATCGAATATCTTATTGGTTATTGCCATTATCGACCATCGACCCGATGACGATGGTCAACGTAATCGCTCATCACTAATCATAATACTTTTACACGTGCACCTTTAAAAAACAGAAGTGGAGATTGATGTTGGGCATAAATATTAGTCAAAACTATAGGGACCTCTTGAAATAACACTTGCAGAATAACCTGTACTGGTAACTCCTGGCGTTGGTAAATTCCTATGTAGATGTTCCTATGTATTCTAGAAATTCCTATGTAAATTACTCTGTAACCTCGTTACATACGAGGTTAGTTTCAGCTGCTAATTGTAGCTGACATTTGCCGCTAACCTCAGGGAATGTAGCCGGCTCCGTTTCCTGCCGTTGAACCCCTTAGACACCACATTGTTTAAAAAATGAGAAACGGCATCACCAATATCACAGAAGCAGATTCTTTACTGTAAGAGCAGTGAGACTATGGAACTAATTTCCACAAGAGGTTGTGATGGGGGATTCATTAATAAAGTTAAAAAAGGGTTTAGAGTGGTTCTGTTTTTTAAAATATAATGTCACAGGTTGCAGGAAGTATATTATGGAGATAGGACAATCCAAGGATTATTATAATTGCCATATTTGGAGTCAGGAAGGAATTTTTCCTCTTGTATGGGACAATTGGCATCTGAATCATAGGGGTTTTTGCCTTCCTCTGGATCAAAATGATAGAGTTAGAGGATAGATTCAATGGACCTGTGTTTTTTTCCATCCTTATCTACAATGTAAAACTGTTTTTTACTTGTACTTTTAGTCCCCCTAGTCCCTGCTAGTACAGCTAATACCTGCCTTGGTTTCAATAAGCAAGGATAACATGCAGAGGAATAAGCTGCTTAGCACACTAAAACGTCATGTGAACCTAATCTAAAATCTAGTGTACAATAATTTTTGTGCAATATATTTTAGTTAAAAACGCTATTTATGCAGTAAAAAAAACTCCACGTTTTTCTTTTAATTGTCACAGTTTTAAGAAATTAAAAAACTTATCCGAAACGGATTGAAAACACAGTAGATCTAAGCGTGCAAGGTTTTCTCTTTTCCTCAACCAAGGTTGAACAAAATATGTATTTACTCTTCTCAATGAGAAAGAAAAGTCTTGGAACTGTGGAACTCAGAGGATCAATAAAAAAGATATGATATGCAAATGATACAAAATGGAACCAAAATATTCAAATGTTCTAAATTTACTCAGTATTAAAATACATGCATTTACATGCCTTGGCATGTTCTCAGTGAGGGTAATAATGGTTGTTTGAGAAACATTATGCCACGCCAAATACACTTCAGAACACAAATCATTAAGATTGGCTACTGGCAGCTCCATGTCACGAGTGGGTCCACAGCCCCCCAGTCAGGCTGCGGGCGCACTCGTGCTGCTGCGGTCCCCCCGGCGTCCGGGGAGAGTGGCGCCGCGGTCCGTATCTCTGGCCGAGGACACACTTACTCCCCTGCACAGCATTCCTTACCTGACAGTGCTCCTGCGTCTCCGCGACTTCCCTGCCGGCACGTGCGCGCCGGCTCTCTTATATTTAAGGGGCCAGCGCGCTAACTATTGGGTATGGCTGGTCGCTGACCCTATATAAGTTCCTTCCTTCTGGAATGCCCCCGCCGGATCTTTAGTGCCCTACAGCCTTTAGAGAAAGCATTTCCTGCATCTAGTTCTGCTTACTGTGTACCGAACCGTTACGCTCTCCCGCTCCTCGACCACAAATCTCTGCCGCCTGTCCTGACCTCCTGCCTGTCCCCGACTACGTCTCACGATTTTGTACCACGCACTGTCTTGGCTGCTGCCGCAGGCAAGTCTCGCCAGTGGAAGCGACCTGGTAGTTTCCCGCCGCAGCAAGTACATCCCGCTTTGCGGCAGGCTCTGGTGAAACCGGGTTCTACTTAGACTCTGCTCCCTGGTACAGCTTACACCATTGCTTGCGGTGGTCCAGCGGATCCACTACCAGCATCCGTGACACTCCATTTGCACTTGTCAACCAATGACATTATAAATGAGCTCAATGAAAGACAAGTCTGGAGATGCTACCAGAGATGTTAGCTTGCTTAGGCTTTGCAGGCTACTCACAAGAGCATGAGAAACATTTTACCTGGTGCTTTCTTGCCAAAATTGGTTCCTGGGACACTGGAGAAATGGCAATACCATCAGTTCCATGATCAAATGTAACATTGAGCTTTGGTGTACCTGAAATGAAGATGATTCAGGTTATTGTACATGATTCCACCATAATCCCAGAAGTAGGGCCGTTGTGACATTTCTCTGTAAAAGACTCTTCATGGAGTTGCCCACATGGTCTTTAGGACTATCTTTGCATCTGAGCCAAAGGTAGGACTCAGCATTAAAGAGGAAAGACCTACATTCTAGCCTCCATTGAGGGAGCAGTGGCATGGGCTGTCCAGGGGACTGACTTGTAGTCGAATGTTGTGCACATACCTTTTGATGGTTTGCGTTGACACTGTTTGCCAGTCTGGGTTTGGGATGTAACATTCTATTTCACTTCCATTAAGCATCGGATCACTATGTGCCATTCTTCATATATGATGATCAGTCTGTTCAGAGGTTTGCCTCTATGCACCCTTGTGTTGACTTTAACAAGTCTGCCGACTGCTCAGCAAGGGATGTAAAACAGAGGCATGCAGCATTGGCATGCAATAATGGACTGACCCACCGGAAGATCCTCTGGTTGGCCTGGGTGTGACACAAATACTGTCTGGTTTTTAACTGTATGCGCAACCCAAAGATATGCATACAGTTAAAAACATGCTAGAGAGATTAGGATCCACTGGGATGCCGGTAATTTCCTGGTGGGACCCGAGCTCCGCTCATTTTGCTGTGGCACTCTGGACTCACCAGATTACTGGCATCCTAGAGCTCCCTGGCATATTTCTAACTGTATGCACGTCCTTAGGACGCACATACATTTAAAACTATGGCCGTTGACTACTGTGGACCACGGGAAAAACCTACAATCCAGAGTAGTAAGCAGCACAGGTGGCTTGATCATGCCACTGTGTCTCCTAAGCCAAAAGTGTTAGGCCTAGGTGCAGGCTACTTGGCAGGAGAACAGGGAGAGATAATTTTTATTACATCAGAAGGCGCTATATACCTGTAGGAGGCAAGTATTCCTACAGAGGGCATGTATAACTTATTTACTGTTATACTCATTTAGTCTTGAGAAAAGATGGCTCTGGAGAGACATGATTATTTTATATGAGTATATAAATGGCCCCTACATAAAGTATGGGGAAAAGATGACCTCTATATCTACAGAGGGCCTATAACTCTACCTAAATGAGGGTCTAAATACCTACCTACAGGGGACCTTTATACCTACAGGGGGCCTACCTACCAGGGCCTATATATTTATCTACTCTTCCTATCTAAATGGGGCCTATATTTCTACTTAGAAGGGAGTTTTCCTATATGCCTACCTAATTTTGGAGGTTTGCCTACCTACTATATTGGGGGTTTACTTACCTACTATATGGGAACACAAAAAAATACTAAAACTTGGTACACAAACTGGAGCCCCATTGCAATTTTGGTACAATTTAACTATTACGCGCACAAGGGGGGGGGGTCATTATTCTGGTTTGTTGCGCAATAGATGGAGAGTTTGTATGAGGAAAGATTTGGTAAGGAAGTTTTGGAAAAGTGATGAGTCTAGAATATTGTGGTAAATTCAGTAGGGATGAGTCGTGGCCATGAGAAAACATTATGATGGTCTGGAACCGGATGGAAAAGAAAAGGGAAAGGGAATAACTCATCAGAGAAAGGAACAACTGAGAGAAGACATCACCTATGAGTCTCTGCATGTATCTTTACTGTAATCACTTATATGTGTGCGGAGTACATGTGTACATCTGGTATCTACCACTATATAGTCATTGTATGGTGGTAATATATAGTCTGCAGAGCTTGTGTATACTGGTAACTACCACTATATGTATGGCAGTAATATTGGTTTTAGTGTAATGGTTTATTTTTTAGAAATGGTGTATTATTCAGTCACTATATGGTGGTGATATGTGCAG